>ML675604.1:31772224-31850103 GCA_007922155.1 Mesoclemmys tuberculata | reverse complement strand
GAAGCCGGGGGCTGACTGGGGACTCCAGGTTGACTAAGACGCAACAACTAGATTATAAGATTTTTGTTCTGTGTTTGTACAGCACCTAACACATATCCTGTCCCCTGACTCAGACTCTTAGCTGCTTCGATAATACAAATAAATAATAATACCACCACCACATAAATTCCACAGCTGAAACTGCACTAGATATGTAAGAAATTGCTTCTACTCCCTTGCTAGACTGAAGCTCTATTGTAAATTTTATAGTTCTTCTGATGCGTCGTAATACACGAGAAAGGTCACCCACACCTCTGCTATAATAAATTAAGCAGCTGTCTCAGTCACGACCCAATTGCTACCCGGCAACAGACCCTCGTTTAATTCCGTTCCCCTACCACAGCTCATCATCTGAACTAAACACTTCAACTGCAGTCACTTCTCTAAATTTAAGATGAAAATGTCATTTCTGATTTTGGATTAGTAAACTCCCTGGATAAAATAACCCCAAGCACTTAGATGCAACTGTATAAAATAGGCCACTCCTCCATGTCATTCCTACACCATGGATTCTAAATAATTGCTCTACTAGCACCTCCAAAGTGCTCCCTGTTCATTAGAACAAGCTAGAGGAGTTGCTGTTCCTATCTTCACAAGCTGGTACTATTTTATAGCATGGGAGCATTACAAATGTTTGATTCAAAATTCAGCCTCTTATTTCTGATCTGCCAAACTTCAAAGCTAAGAAGATAGCAGTCTGATTTCCCCCCCATAGTTTTTCTCAAAGCAGATACAGTCACATTTCAGGATAAAAATTTATCTTTCTCCTTGATCTTTTTGAGTTCCTTGTAGAACTAATTTTAAGATGGGAACTGACCCTTATACTCTGAATATATAAAACTGCTTAGTAAAAGTAACAGGAGTGCACTGAGTGCTTTACAAATCATTGTTTGAAGTACATTGATTCAATAGTTCTTCACACTAAGGCTATGCACACCACTGGCAGCAGCCGGAAGGGTATCTGTAGCTACATGACACAGTGAAAAGCAGGCTGTGTCCACACTGTGGTATGTAGCCAGATGTGTCAGTGGAAGGCTCCGGCAGGAGGAAGCCTTTCTCCAGCTCCTTCCCAGTACCAGAGCCTTCACTGGCTTATATAGGAGTTGGATCAGTCCAGTCCTGCAAGATGGCGAGCATCCTCTTGAGTGCTCTCAAAAATACCACTCACTTTGATGGCAACTGAGAGTGCTTAAGCTCTCTTCAGGATGTGGCCTATGAGGGCCTTTTATCCCAAGGTTCTCAAAGCATGTATTAGTTAAGCCCCAAAAGCCTACTTCCCAGGCAGGCAATCAATAAAATAACTGTAACTGGTGTTCAGGATTTCGGTCTTTCTCCCAGTAATTCGATTTATTTGTAAATGAAGTACTGAAATCTTATGTGGTCTGTCAAGTCTTAATGGAAACGTGTAGCAATGTTACACCTCGGGCTTCTTCTCTACACTAGCAAATTTCCTACTGTTGCTCTCACCAATCAAGTTTCATTGGTAAAAGCAATAGTGGGAGCATTGATGAACATCAGCTGCTGGCATAAAGATCGGAGCAAGTGTAGATGGTTAAAATGCTGTTCATTACACTAGCCCTCCCACCACTGCTTCCACTGTGGGGCAGCACAAGTAATAGCAACAGCAGCATCACGAACGTATCCAAGACAGCACTAGTCACTGGCTTTGTAACCGCCATGTTATGGAGATCCATTCTGAGCTGGGTGAAATGTCAGGCACCAGTCACATCTACTCTAGTGCTCTACTGGTGGGAAATGGCAAGGAAAATTCAGACACGGAGTTCCTCAGTCTTCAGATTTAGAAGAGCCCGAGCAGCAAAATCAGTAGGGTTGGAATGCCCACCATGCCAATATTTCTCCTATCAGTTTTGGTCCTCCCCTCCTTTCCAGCTCAAAGGCTGTGATACTTTCAATGGAAGAAAGAGTGAACGGTTCTAAATCACATTAAGCTACCTCGTGCAAACTTTCCTCAGAGTCCTGCTGTTTTTCAGTGACATTTACTTGTTCCTCCAAGTTTGTCATTTGTGTGGTTGAAGGTTCCAATTTGTTTCCCACAATGTCCTCAACATCTGCACATTGTCTATTCCCCAATTGACCGAATCCACTAAAAGCTTCCTTTAATAGGAGTCTTCCTGACTCACAGGTGTGGGGGGGAGGGAGCTGACCTAGCTGCAGCATCAGGAGTCTGATGCAATTTGGGAGGCTGTGGTTTGGGGTTTGACGGACTTCAGCGTGGCCTCCTTTGTTTTGCCCAGATTGTTGAAAATTCTTAAAAACTCTCAAGGCATTATCCTAAAGCGCCTGGCCAGTCTGCAACTCATTTTGGTTTTAGCTAGACAGATAGTTAGCAATATTCAGTTTCAGTACAGGACTCCACACAAACACAGCGTTCAGGCTTCTGTCAAGCTCCACCTCCACCCACCACTCCCAGTTTTCAGCATGTCACATTCCAAAGTTAAAAATGTCAATGCAACGTAAGGTCATGTTATTGCACAGTGCGCTCTGCTCCTTCCAAGAGCTACTGTGTCTTCAAATAACTTCACCTATAAAAGCAAGAGTTGTTTACAGTGAATTTCTATATGAGTGGGAGTATTTTCCCCAAGAATTTTAGAACAAGGACAAAGTGTATGACTATCTTACATTTGGTAAAATTCATACCAAGTCTACTTGTATTATTTCTAGTTCAATGGCAGCACTCAATCTCCTTTACACTCATTAATTTTCAGTTTAAAAACAATTTGTACACTTTCTGTAAATACCTATACCACACTACTTTACATTAATTCTGTCTACCTCATCCCTAGAAAGACTGAAGCCATTTGCTTAATATAGTTTCTGCACTGCTACTGTGAAATATAATCCATTGGTATCAATGTTAGTTGTGCTGCAAGCAGTATCTAAATCAATTTTTATGATTTTTCCCTTTCACCTAGAACTTAAATGAAATAGCTGAGTAAAAACTAAGGGGTTACATGATTGTAACCTGACTTTTTGTGCAGCACATCAAAAAGGCTGCTTTTTTTTTCCTTCCAAGGGACAGCATAAAGGTGTAAATGCTGTTGTCAACATTTTATTATCTTGAGACAGTGGCAAGTCACAAAAGTAAGCAGGGTAACTGCATCTGGCATTTTCTAGGATGCAAATAACTTATATGGGCATAACCTAAATACAACTGCCACATCATATTTTAAAATGGTTATATGACCAGTCTATATTTACTGAACATTCAGTCTCCTTTACATGCTTTTAGGAAACATAATTTGGAGCAAAAAAAAAAAAAGATTTTTTTAACCTAAAAAGCAATTTAAATCAAAGCAGAGGAATGTTGCTTTTGCTCTTTAATTTAAGCAAAAATTAAAAAAGAAAAGAGGGCTCTGCTTTAATGGGGAGGCAAAGAAACACTATGCAATTCCATTTTTGTTTTTTAACATATACTCTACCTCATACACCATCCAGAAAAAGACAATACAATCTCCTAATCTTCCTACCCTGTGTGGCTATCAACACACAGAGACACAACTAAAAATACATAAAAAAAGAATTGCCATACTGTGACAAATTAAAACAAAATAAAACAGAACTGCGTATTTTCATATAAATGTGTGCCATCCCCACCGGGAAAATGAAGACCCTTTAGATCACACCCTGACAACAAAACCATTATCCTGATACATAATGTGCTAATATCATAAGATTATAGTCCAAATATTTCAGTGGCACCCAGGTGCTTCTTGGAAATTGCACAATATGAGAGGGTGTTGATTTATTTCCAGTAAGGAAGAACTATACTTTGCCCTGAAGCACTAGCAGAATCTTAACTGCGCTTAAACAACTGGCTTTCAAAGTGATGGACATAAGATTTGATAACGAATACAAGCAATCATAACCACGTTGAAATCTCAATCCCCCTTTGATTTCATCTTTCATTACAGTATTTCGTCTTTGTCTTCCAACTCTCCAGACAGCCTAGCAATCCATCCCACCTGAAATTAGCTCGCAAATAAATAAGAGTTCAGCAGCACCCTCTGATGATGACAAAGTATGGTCTCTTGGCTAACAGACACTATCAACAAGAAGCCCTATTTCTAGCAGATGTTTTAGCTTTGAAAGCGAAGAGGACAGTTTATGAATTATTACTCCCTTTCTCTCAGATGAGAAAGCAAGATTGAGATCCAGCACTAGTATTCAGAAGTAAAGTGCTGACCCAGTCAGGATCAAGTTACCTGGTTAAATTCAGGGTGGCAGAATAAAAAAAGCTGCATAGTAAAGGAATATTACAGAAATGGTAGGAATCACATGAAAGAGAGAAGACTGAGAAGGAAGATGACTAGACTTCAGTGATATTCCTGCTCATAGATTCTCATGTTTATATATTATTATCTATCATGGTGCCTCACTGCCAATGTAGTTAAAGGCTGGGAGTCTGTGCCATGTGTTAATGTTAAATCAGTAGCTCAGAAAAACATTTCTGTCAAAGAGGAGACCATTGCGCATCCGGGGAGATGTAGTCCAGCCCAAGAGTTAAACGCGTAAGAGAGAAAAGGAGCATGGAAGCATTCACGGTAACACTCCCATGAGGCACCGCAGCACATTAAGCAGATGCAGTTGAATGTTGAACTGACTTGAAACACAATACTTAGGTTCAGTTCAACAAACCAAAAACTTTTGATTTAGATGAAACTAACTGAAAATGAACTATTTCATTTTGATTTTCACAAAAAAAATAGAAAAATTTTGGCAAAAATGGAAATTTACCTACAGAAAATTTTGATGTTGTGAAAACTGCATTTTCCATTAACAAATGGTTTTGGCAGAAAATTCTCTACCAGCTCTATGCCTGACCCTCACTCTGAATAGTCTGAAAAGAGTTCATGTCAGACTGCATACATTCAGAATTCACACACTGGGGGTGTTACAAGATTTAGGCCCAGATCCTACAATCACTACCCAGATGCTTAACTTTAAACACAGGAATAACTCCATTCATTGGAGTACAATGACTGCAATGGGACTACTAATCTGGTTAAAGTGAAGTGCATGCATATACGCTTGCAGCTTCACAGCTTCAGTGTTCAAAAACATAATTCATTACACGCACACACTAAGAGGCCGACCTTAAAATACCTGCGATGTCCAGCCAAGTTTTGCCTACATTAAGGATGTCAGAGTTGGGACTTGGACCCTAAATAAAGATGCACATAACCCATCAGATATATAAAGCATATAGGCTCCATTCTCTTTTTTGCCTACACAAGTGAACATCAGGAGTAACTCCATCAACGTCAACAGAATTACACTGGCCTAAAATTGGTGGAAGTGAGAGGGGAATTGGGCACTATGACCCAAATCCTCAAAGGTATTTGAAATCATAAGACAGGGAATAAGATACCTAAATATCTTTGAGGATCTGGGCCTATATAGTTTATATAAGTAAGTGTAACTTAAAATTTCTTTAGTAAACCTGTATAGAATATATTAAAATTGTAACAGTGACTAAGCCTCTCTTTTACAGAATGAAATTAGAAAAAGTATTTACTTTCTATCAACTACTTTAGTATGAATCATCATACTGTAAACAGCTTTGAAAGCATGTTTATGGCAAGGCACTTCAAACCTCAAGAAGTCAGAGTCAGAAAAGAACTGTCAGACTAGGTCAGAGGTGTGAAACCTCCACAGTATGGAGAGCTGTACTGACAACTTCCCAGAATCCCAAGTAATTTGAATATACATTTACAATGATTTACACTATTTTTGTGCCAGTTTGTATTTCCCCACTGATGCATTTTAACAGTAAATTAATGATCTATTGCTATGAACACAAGCGTGATTCCAATGTTAGCCAAAGGATTGTCCCCTACAACATATTTTATATTGTCCAATTTTAAATGACCCAAGTGATGACTCTTTTACTTCTTCCCTAGGTAAACTATTTCACAGCATAACAAACCCCCCCAAAACGAGCAATGCTAAAGTACATAATGAGTTCAAAAGTAGCAGCGCTGGGGCACCAATAGCAGCCTCATTGTGCCTCTGAGGGTGTGCCTCCAGTGCAACGTATGCTTGCGCTCACACTCAGGCTTGAGCCCAAACCTCCCTTCCGTCTACACACAAATCTCTGAGACTCAGGCTCAGCCATAGGATTCTAGAACCCTGTGGAGGTGGAGGGTTCAAGCCCAAATCAAGCCAGGGCCCAGGGTTCAGACCCTATTGCTTTGCAGTGTGAATACAGAGCCCCCAACTTGGGTCCTGGGAGTCTGCCGAAAGTATCCCACAAGCCCACGGACGAAATTCTTTTGTCCTCTACATCCCAAGAATCTCCACCTTACTCCAGGGAAACAGAAGCACCTTGGCGAAGTGCTCAGAGAATCAGCATTTAACTGTTCTGAACACCGAGCTGCAAACACACCATCAGAGAGCTTTCTGTGTTTGCAATGGAGACTGAACAGAAGGCTTTCGCGAAGTGTGCTGCTTCAACGTCACAGGAGCACAACCAGCACAACTTTGGTGCGAGGTCAACAAAACAGTGGACTTCAGTAAGAGTACCAGAAATGACCACACATACCAACAAACAGCAAAGACGCTGGCAGCATTGCAGGCTCATGGTGAACTTAGAGGTGAAGTTCTGGACAGGGCCATCAAGCAGGTCCAGTACCAAAAGACAGTGGGACTCATGACTAGAGGAAAGGCATGAGGAGAGGCAACAGTAAATGCTCAGGCTGGTTACACAGCTTGAGGACAAGGTTTCAGTGTGGGAGCAGTTCCTGGACCAGGAATGGTGGCAAAGGGAGGAGGACAGAGCCCAGAAAAAGAACTGTTTGAGCAGCAGGTGTGACTAATGGCATCAAGAGTACTGGCTCCTCCTACATCACCCACACCATGGCCTGAGCCCCCTGTTCAGTATCCTATGCTGCAGTCCAGAAACAGCTTGGAAAACTCCCAGGCTGGGTGGTGCATACAATCGGGCCCCATGAGCAGCTGAGCAGGTCAACTTTGCCCCATGCAGACCTGCATATTGACCCCAACCTCTGGCTTCAAGTCAGCAGCAAACAGGGAAGAAGGGAAAGAAGAACAGGGGGCCACAGGACATGCAACAGTAGGGGGTATCTGTTCTATATACGATTTCACTGTTTGCACTTGTTCATGTACCTTCTTTTCTAAGGTTCTGTTGTTACTGGTGTTTTGGTGTGGTAATGGCAGCTGGCCTGCTTAGCAATGGATCCATGTTGTATTTTTCTAATACATGTTTATAAATAAAGCTTTTTATTGTATCAAGAAAGTTTATTGCTGTCACTGCATCACATCATACAATGTATGTTTAAAATAAATAAATAAATAAATAAAGGTAAACCGATGTTCAGGGACAATTAGGTATTAGTATGCAATACAGTTAGTTACAACAATCCATGCTTCAAATACTTCCTTACATCAATCCATACCGTGAATCAGCCCCCACCCCTTTTGATAAGTGGTCATGTAATTTCCCAGTATATTGCATGGCAATCAACCCTGCCCCACACACATACCTCTTCCCAAGCACTGAAACACCCCTCCCCTCCCAGTCAATCAGCCTCATTCTTGCCACCCTTTCCACAAGCACATTTGTAAAGGTACTACTCCCCTTCTTTCATTGGGCCATGCAAATCCACAATGTCAGAGCACAAAGCATCCTTGACTTCAGCTGCTGAGATGCATCCAGATCCAGCTGTGGTAGGTTCACCTTCTGGCAGGGAGTACCGATTCAGCAGCCCATTGCCATCATTGCTCTATCTGGGGGAAATGGCACACCTCTGGCTTCACAAAGATTGTGAAGAGCACAGCAAGCCATAGCATTGATGACACTGACATCCAAACATGTCTGTAGACATCTCCAACAGGCTTTCAATCTGCCAAAAGCACATTCAACAACCATTTTACATGTGCTGAGAGTGTAGTTAAACCATTATTTGCCAGGGCCTCTGAAATCAAGGTACAGTTTCACAAGACAAGGCAAAAGGGAGTCCCCTAGAATAACAGTGGGGACAGTAACTCTGTTCATGACTATGCCATTTCGTGGGAATAATGTCCCAGCCTGTCCATGAAAGAAGATTCTCAATCAGCAAAAACCACAGTCATTGTGAACTTTTCCAGTGCAACCCACCTTGACATTCATAAATCAACTTCTGTGGTCCATGAGCGCCTGTATTAACAATGGAATTTGCAGTTTATGCATTCATGCTCCTTAAGGAGAGCAAACTGTGAACAAAAGTCCCATTAATGGGCCTAGCGCAGTGTGGAAACCCCATTCTCTCAAAGCCAGCAATTACGTCAAGAATATCTTTTATGTCCGCCACCTTGGGGTAAACCACACACCCGATTGCCTCAGACTGCCACCATTTTATCCACAGCAGACTTTCCAACACCAAACTGGTTCACAATGGACTGGGATAGCCAGTTTCTGAATACATATAGCAACTTCCTTTTGGACCAGCAAGGGTGCCCTCATGTATGTCTCTTTACACTGGAGGGCAGGGCAAGCTGCTCACAGAGCTCCAGAAATGTAGCTCTCTTCATGCAAAAGTTCTGGACCCACTGCTAGTCATCCCTGGTCCTTATGACAATGTGATCCCACCAGTCTGTGCTTGTGGTCCTGCTCCAGAAGACCCAGTCTACATGTGGGCATCAGCGGCTATACCGAGCGTAATGAGTAGCATCAGTCAGTGTGAGTCTTCCTCTTCCTCCTCTGCCTCCTCCTCCTCCATCAGAAGCTCTGTCAGGTGCCTTTGGAAGGTCAGAAAATGCCACTGAAGTGTCCAACAGCATCTTATGTAAGCTCTGCCTATTTCCTGGCCCGGGAGTGAAAGTGCAAAGAAGAGAAGTTCTTGAAATGGCAACTCCTTCATGTTGCTCAGTCTGGCAGCTGGGAGCGCACAGAGAAAAATGATGGCTCAGCAGGATGTGCTGGCAGGCTGTTCAAACTTCCTGTAACATGCAGGGTGGACAGTCAAGTTTTTCCACAGTGCACAATGGTCAAAGCAGCCACATTTGAGGAGGGCACTTGGGGGTCTGAGTTGGGGCCTAATGTACCTTTGTAACCAGGCCCGGTATTTGGCTTACCACTGGGAAATCCAGCCTCAATTTTCCTATGGTTTATATTAATCCCATTACTCCTAGTTAAACCACACTGGTGCCAGTCTTCTATTTTCAAACCCTTATTCCTTCCAAACTAGAGATGTGTGAAGAATTGATTTTCAATCTGGTAGCCAAACTGAAAAATCCAAACAAAATTCAGGATTGACCTGAAACAACAATTTTTTGGTTTTTCTTGCTGAAATGAAAAATAAAAAGTTTGTTTTGGGGCATGTTTTTACCCTATTTTGTAGTTTGTTACTTAAATCTAGCTAAATTTAGAAAGAAAAGGTCACTTTGAAATGGAAAGTCAACATTTTCCCTTAGAAAATATCAAAATGACACATTTTGACTTTTTTTTTAGAAATTCCCCCACACCTCCTTTTCTTGGGGGTGGGGTAGAGGAGGAGGGAAGCAAAGACTTTTAGTTAAATTCAAATCAAATTCACAAACAGTTCTGGTCAATCCACAACTGTCTTTATCTGCAATTAAATTATTCACTGAGATAATTTCACCCACTCCTAATCCAAATCATATGCAGTTTCATTACTGCTAAGCATAAGAAAACTTTTTCCTGGTGTGATTCAAGTCTAAAAGTCCAAGCCTAGAGCTGCATCAAAGCTAGTGAAGGTTTCCTAATTAAAAATAGAAAATAAGAAGCTGTATTATAATCAGACTAGTTAGCAGAACTTCCGAGTGCTCATCTGCCAGTTAACCTCTGACTTCTGAAAAAGAAAAGAAACAAACATAAAGGTGAACCTAACATGCCTGAGGCAGAGCAGGCTGCTGAATCAGTGATCAGCGCTGGCAAATATCTTCTGTCAGGAAGTCTTCAGTAGATGCAGCAGTGTGACATGCTGCCAACAGGCGTCAACATTTGGCCCACTGGGAAAAAGCAGGAAATGGAGGGATAGGGAATACAGTAAACCATCCAACTAGGATGGATAATAGGGAATAAAAATAGTACCCTGAAATTTTTCATTTTAGTGGGGAGCAATGTGCATTTTGGGGGAGGGATTAATGTTCTTAAGAAAACAAACATCAGAAAGCCCTGGTGTAAGCGAGCACAATTCCATGCAAGGATTGGGTCCACTTACGCCACAACTGAATTTGATCCGAAGTATTCAATTTTGATTGGCTTAGTTAATGCTGTGATATAAGCAACTTCTGTCTGACAAAATAGACAACGCAAGCCTGTTTGCATGTATTAAATGCAAACAAATCAAAGTACATAAATGATTCAGAGATTATGGTCATGATCTTCTGGTACATCCAAGGACCTCTCAGTGCAAATCTGAAGAGAGCATGCAAAGAGGCTTTTAAGCCACCGTTCCCAGCCCCCTGCCCAATCTTAGTGCCATCAGGGCACCCATCTGGTCCCTGGCATGAATTTGAGCAGCCTGAGGTCTGCTTGAATTTACCTTGGCTATCAAAGGCTCCCAAGTGGCTGTAATAGCCATTGGAGATCAGCCAAGAGTAAGAGAGCCCCCGCTACATCCTATTCTGCAGCCACACCCCCTAAATTGGTAGACAGCAGAAGTGGCAGTGTAGGAGCTATTACGGGCTGCTCTATGCCACCCACAAGATTCCTTTACTGAGGCCAGATCTACAATGTTTATTGCTGTTTTGCACACGCAGAGTGGCACAATCAGAGAAGTGGGGCTCATATCATATGTAGTCAAGACATATTGTATTGTCATAAAAATTGCAGATGGTGAGCAGTTATTAGATCCAGCATGGAATTCTGAGATTGGCTAAAGAAACCTATGCTTCCTACTTTAAAGGAGCTAGCTGGAGTCACTCAAACCACACTCTGTGTGTCCTCTGAACCCCAGAAGTTTGTGCAATAGATAGTTACATGTGTGTCATGTAGTCTTCCCCTCCCCATGATACCTGACTTCTCTTACAACTGTTTTCAGAGGGGAGTATGCTTTTGAGTAACACATCAATAACATGCAGTTACAGGCACACAACAGAACGCAAATCTTACTGACACACACACATTTTGTTTTGCTACCATTAAACGAAGAAAACACATTTTTGGCGTTGAACATGCTGCGGAATACCGGACATGCTAAAGAGTCGCAGCAGCCTCCTGTCACTAGACAGAGTTCTCTTTTCCAGTGTAAAGCAGGGATAACTCTACTGAAATAAAGCCAAGGTAAGGGAGAGAGGAGCGGGACTCTCCTCCATACACTGCACATACCTGTTACTATCACACAGCTGCTCTGATGTCGTTTACTATTTCCTGTGAAGTACAAACGCATACCACTTCCCCTACAGAAAAAAATAGTCTAACTTGTTCTTAATTGACAATGGAAACATTGTCATATTTTCCACTAGCCAAGCTTGAAACCATTACAGAACTAACCTTCATTAATTTTTCCACAACATTTTGCAGAAATGTCAGGAAACAGCTGCACTAAAAATGATGAACTGTCCTTATCACCGGTGCTTCATTAGGTAACTTTACATTATACACTTCTTTTAAAAGGCTAATTCCATTTTTGTTGTTTTTCTTTGTTTAAGATGCAGCTATACAAGTCTCTCTACAGCAATAAACGACTGACTGTGTGTTTAGCAGTCTACACACGTTTTATGAATGGCAGAAGAATTTATACAGTTTGGAGCTGCATACTTCTAAGAAAAGATTGCTTCCTGCAGATTGCTAAGCTGTCTTTCTTGGATACAACTCAATGAAGTTCACGTCTTGAAGTCAAATTACATTTGCCAGTCAAACAGCTGAAATTCACTGCACATGCACACACACACACAAACAAAATCTCCTGAAGAAAGCTGCTTTTTCTCTCTCTCTTTTCCCCTCCCATTTTTATCCCCTTTGCCACCTCCTCTTTGTTTGAGCTATACCATGTGTCCCAACCTATCAAACAATGCATTGTACATTTCTGGCAAAAACAAGTGGAACAGAACTCCTCATAATTCCAAGTATGCAACCACTGAGAATCTATAAAGCGTCAGTACAAAACTGAGTACAGCCATCTGGAGATAGCTGCTAACATGGATGTGAGATTCCTGGCCTGTTCAAACATTTGCAGTCTCTGAACTAGTTGGCAAAGTATCAAAGGTCGGGGAAGAAGCACCAGAACATGGATTTCTTATAGTATAGTGGCTTTTCATCCATTTTTAAAAAGGTAGGTTCTGCAAACTTTCCGACTAGCACATCATGACACAAAGCCTGGTTCAAAGGATTATTAGACCACATCAGAAAAGTTATGCAATGTTATTGGACGCAAAACTCATTGTTTAAGTTTTAATCTGGTTGAAAGATTTGATAATATTTGTCATATTACTGTATCATGACATGTTGCAGCATTCCTATGTAAATATCACTGGAGGATTTTAAACTGCTATAGTGTATTATCCCCCATGGGCTATGAAGTCAGGGACCTCTGAACCTGCAACCTCTGGGTATTTTTAGAAGCGTTTTGTAGTATTCTACCATATTCAACAGTGTGTGTGTATATATTAGTAGGTACATATGTGTAGTAAGAGTTCTGTAAATTTAATCCTATCAGGCATGTCTAATGTTTAGTAACCTTGTTAACCCTGTCAGGGATTAAATAAAAAACATTTGTTTTTGGCAGAAATAATAACGGGAGGTAAGAGAACATTAGCTACCATTAGAGAGAGCAATTTATCTAGATAGCATGCATGAAGAATAGCTTACATTGCCTACCACAGAACATGTTTTTGTTTGTTTATTTCTTGGTTTCACTTAATCCCGTTTCAAAGAAGTGTGCATTGGAGAATAGGGTTCAGAAACAGCTCTATTCACAAAGAGCCAGACACTGGTGCCCTTAGTCAGCAGGGTGCCCTTACTCTCTTTAAGGGCGTTTTCACTCACCGCAAGATATGCAAAGTTATCAGAATGTGGCCCAGAACTTCTAAACTAGGACAACTAATGAGATAATTAGTACAATGGAGGCTACACAGTCCAGGTGCTGGTGTGGGCCCCTTTTCAGCGTGGCGCCACTGTAAACCCAGTACTGGGAAAGAGTCAGTCATTTAATTCCATGGGAACTCTTATTCTCCAGACAGTTCTCTCCTTTACCTCCAGGCACAATGACTAGCTGTCCTCTCCTCCGGATGTTTCGGAGAGCGCCATTCCCATATTCAGGAGATCCACTGCTCCACTAACTCATTCAGTTGTTTTCTGACGGAGAGGAGGAAACCTGCATGTCCCTTCTTACAGTAATAGTGGGACTGGAAAACAATCAGTTGCTGCCACTTTTTACACCTCAAGGTCCAAGTCACTCAACTTGGGCTCATGACAATATGGGGAGAATGAATCCCAGACCTGCTCTTGGATGTAAACCTCAGATCCACCAGAACAACTGGCAATGGGCAGCCTTGCCCAAGACCAAGACCCAAAGGGGAGATGCCTTGAGCCCCAGGGGCTTCCAGGGTCTGGTTCTCTACTGCTTTGCCCCTTGAGCACAGTGAGCTATATCTGGACAAAGTACGTGTAAAATATTTCAGGAACAGCATGGCAGCATTGGACATCCATTTTGCATTTACTTTGGACAGGTGTAAATGACAAAAGGTGTCAGGCAGCAGAGAAATAGATCCAGCATCCTTGTAAAAACTCTCAGACAGCAAAGAGAAGCTGGTGTCCTCCATACCACACATCACCGGAGCCTGAGCACTTAACCTCACACCGACATTTCAGTTTCTCAGTGGACGGCCATCACCTTGTAGGGGGTACCTGAGGCTACGGGTTTGGCAGCATTGCATGCCTGTCCTGATGGAAGATATGCTTTCCTTGCCCCCCTGAGCCAGCACCAAAGTAACACTGTAAGATCCAGCCCTTATAGCAGGCAAAGAAGGGTTCAGTTTATTAATGCAATGGCTCTCAATCTTTCCAGTCTAGTGTATCCCTTTCAGGAGTCTGATTTGTTTTGCACACCCCCAAGTTTCAATTCACTTTAAAATAACTTGCTTACAAAATCAGACATAAAATACAGACGTATCACAGCACACCGTTACTGAAAAATTGCTTACTTTCTCATTTTTACCATATAATTATAAAATAAATCAACTGGAATATAAATATTGTATTTACATTTCAGTGTGTAGTAGATAGAGTCATTGTCTGTATGAAATTTTAGTTTGCATTGACTTCATTGATGCTTTTTATGTAGCCTGTTGCAAAACTAGGCAAATATCTAGATGAATTAATGAACCTCCTGGAAGACATCTGTGTACCCCCAAGGGTATGTATACTCCTGGTTGAGAACCACTGTGTTGATGGGAATCTTTTTATAGCTCACATAGCATATTTACTATCCTACAGTTATGAAGCGTTTGATTTACTATCATTAGTGACAGAGCAAACTTCCCAATGCTGCACCACCAGTATGCTCAGACCCAATTTGAGACCATGAGCAGAAAGTTCAATTAGCATACAGATTAACGACACATATTATTACAGTACCAATAATATAGCCTTAAATACCTTAACTGAGCACATCTATTCTAAAATTCAATCGCTCCTAACAAAAAAGCAAAATATGCCATTACCAGCCAACTCATTATCAGAGAGAATTTTCAGCACACGAGAGAGCTACAGCAATAAGGATCCCAATTCACAGAAGTGCCATAAAGTCACTGGAAAGATTTATGTTACAACCCCATTTCAAGGAGTGGTCCCTGCACTCCTGCATGCTAAAGTGCAACTCTCACCCCACACCACCATTAGCTCTATTTGCCATTCACATTCTGCCCTGTTGGTGCCCTTTCTCTGCGCTACGTGCAGTGAGTCAGAACTCAGCCAGGATTCTGGTCTTCAGAAAGGAGTTCCATTTGTGTTTTCATTTTTATTGTGAGCGCTTTCCCAACTGCTACTACTCTCTACCCTTTTGGGACACTGGGTGGGAACAACAGAATAGCTAAACACAGTTTGGGTTCTTTTTTCTAAATTAATTCTACAGACCCTCTTGATGAGATGATGTGTTGTCCCTTGGGCATCCATATCCAGCCTGCTCAACCTACACCCCTTTTCTCCAGCATTGATCCCAGGCTGTGCAAAAAGGCCTCTACTGGTTCTAGGAGGAGGGGAGAGGGAAGGGAGCAGTGCAATCCAGGCAGCTGAGCTCGTCTTCTGTGTGGAAATGGAGAGAGCCACATCTAGCATGACCTGGGCCCAAACCTCATGGAAGTTTTAGGAACAGCTCAAGGAATGAGTGAAGGTTCAGATAGCCCTTCCTCATTTAAACCCTCCCACTAATGCACAGAATAAAATACAATTTTCTCACGGGTCCAGGACTCTTTATACAGTATTGACAACTCTGGTGATTCTACGTCACAGTGTTTGGTATTTTTTTAAACACCATCTCCTGGATACTACACGAGAATCTCAGCTATAATTTTTTTTCAAGTATTTTTCTTGCCCTCATAATTGCAGAGAAGAATGCTGAAAATTTTGACTCATCTGTACCCTATAAGTTCAAAAACCAAAAGGCACATCAACAGAACTCAGCATTTATTATTGTAAAATCTCATTATTTTTAAGCTGATGTCATGGTTTTTTGAGGGGGCTGACTCAGACTTGGATGCATGGGGATGGCAATACTGATAGGAACATAAAAAAATGATTTTCTCATAGTCTCAGGCCTATGATAGCAATGAAAATCTTTTTAAATGCATTTCATAAAGGGCATGATGTTTTAGACAGAATTAATACAAAATCTTTTGAATTATTGACTACCCTGCCTGATAGAAACTCTAGAATAGCTTGGGATCCCTAGGTACAGGGCACTGAGCAACGGGAGTACCTTTGCCATGGACAGTGTCACAAACAATGCATCTTAAATGCTCAGTGAATGAAAGAGATACCATAAATTGATAATCTTGTCAATTTAAAAAATGAGTTATAAATATTTTCAGGTCCTGAGTTCCCCTGCCATTTTTTGTGGTTTTACAATCACATAGTCCTATTTGTTTAAAAAAATGTTCTCCCTTGATGCTGTATGAAAGAACCACATACCCAGGGAAAAGAAGCTGACAGGCAAAACAGTGAAAGTGCTGCCAAATGCACTAAGTAAACTAACTCAGAAAACAGAACAAGTATTTTTTCTTTAACCTCTTTTCAGTTCCAGCAATTGTTGGTGTTACTTATAACAAAAGTACGTGAAATATTTAGACAGGACACAGTGTAATTTGTAAGTGTTGTGAGTAAATTCCCCATAAAGTTTATAAGATGTAAAAGAAAATCTTCACCAAGATTGTAAAGTCAGGCCTGTTGCCCAAGTGAAATCAAAGTTTGTCTTCTGTTATTGTTCTCTTACCTGGTTGCTGATGTCAAAGGTGCAAATGAATAATGGTTCCAATCAAGGCAATTTGGTTCACTGTAAATATGGCTCTTTATGATCGCCTCCACCTATATAGAAAACAAATTTGAAAAAAAGGCTTTAAAAACTATGGTAAAGCCAGACAGCTTTTTTATTTGATAACATAATGGCATTGTGATGTGGACTGTATAAATAAATGCAACAACCACAATGAATCAATGAATCAGTCACTACCATTGTTAACAACTTGTATGGCTTTTTTCTGTGAGTAATATGGTAGAAGCAATTAGTATCTCTGCTGGGTTTCCAATTTGCACTAGATTACAATAAACATGGAAAATTTCCTCAGTGCTGAAGACACTTGCTATATGAAGCCAACAGGTACATACATCTCAGAGATCATTTTCAAACACAGGCACCCAAACTGAACCTGGAAAATTGACACAAAAAAGCAGCACATGCACATTCAGAAAACATGCAAGTGCATTGCTGGCGCATCTATACTTAACACTTCTAACTAGGTGCGCCTCGTTTTGAAACTTTGGTGCCCAAAATCAGAATAAAAAAAGCCTATTTTAAAATAGTTAAAAATCCTATTTGGCTGCTGTTGAATGGGCAAATTCTCTCATTTCTGTGGCTTCGCCTTGCAGTCTTGTGCTTTAAAAATGGCTTCTTTTTTAAAAAATTTGCAGTTTTGCTTTACCACATGAGCTATCTTCAGAGGAGAAGCCACCCATGTATGCTGTGAATTTGCATTAACAGTACTTTAACTCACAGAATTCAAGTAACAGCTTAACTGCAGTTGTACCCTGAAAAATGACTTTAAATGGCATCTTCTTACTCAACAGATCTGCTGCTCCCTGTGTGCATTCAGTCACAGATCTGCTGACTTCCGTGACAAAAAGAAGTTTTTACTGTTTCCTAGCGTTTATTCCTGCTCATGCTACACAGCCAATACACTTGTGAGAGAGTGAGCTGGAATCATTCCTGAGCACAGAGCTTCAACTGAATAGTTAACTAAATTCTAGTTGCAGAGTTAAATGCTTCCTATTTACACCTGAGGAGCCCCAGTGCATCGATGAGGTTACTTAAGGTACGCTGGCAACTTGCCAGGAGCCTGACAATCACATCTAATTTGCACACACAATGGAGTACATTACAACTGCCTTGCTTTTTAATACAGTGTGCTGTGTGCAGAAGGGCGGCCGGAGGCAGCGTCGTCCTTAGGACACATTTACTCCACAAGATGCACCCTTAGCCATCCCTGTTTTAGGGCCAGCTCCTGCTCCCATAGAAGTTGATGGCAAAATTTGCCTTCAAAAGGCTTAATGGGTTCAATGATACGATTTCCCATGCTGCATCAGATGCAGTGCAATACCTAGACGTGATGGGGTGGGCTAAGGACAGGATTTCCACTGTTAGAGGAATGCAGATGTGGTTTATTAGAAGCATAGTGCCAAAATCCAAAGGATGAAATAGGCCTGGAACCAGTTAGTAATAAAAGACATATGCTTATATTTTTTTCTGTAACGTTTGCTATCAGCAACAAAAACAAACAGGCAAATGATAATGTGTTACTAACCAGTAATGTAAACAGTGGTCTATGCAGGCATTTGAGCTTATAAAAAACCATATGTTCTGGCTCCAGACCCTTACACTTTATAGCATCTATATAACTTTCTAGGAAATTAATCTGGATAGAGAATCAGGGAGCTACTACTGAACTTTTGAACTGTCAGGACCCAATGAGGTTTTAATCTTCATGGTGAAATCCTGGCAAGATTGAAGTCAATGGCAAAACTCTCACTGACTTCAATGGGGCCAAGATTTTATCCGACATATTTTTACAGTATGCCATGGAAAAAGTTCTAGCAAGTAAATAAATAAATAAATGGCATGGCTCCATATCATCCCATTCTGCAGTAAAATCTGGGTGCTCCTATACAGAACATGTGTTTCTCCGGTAAGGTAAGGGCAAAGTCTAGCTCTTCTGTTAATAACATGGCCCTTTCATTCTGTGGAAACAGGGAGCACTGACTTCACTGACGCATGCAGCACTTGCAGAGTTGTTTTTAATTAATGCTCCCCAGTGTGTCATAAATATGCTTATTTAATCCACATAGTAAAAACAGTGGGCTTAATTGTCATTTACACTAAGTCCCCTGTACATCACTCTGGCAATAGCAAAGGGGACTCAGTGTAAATAAGAATAAAGCCTAGAGAGTGAAAAATGTTATTTACGATGCAAAATAAAACACCAACTGCTGTCCCATCTCAAAAGTCACAAAGGGACTCACTGATCTATCTTCTGTATTCACTGATTTCAAATTTGCCTGTTAACATATGGGAACCAAACTCTCCTTTCACGTACACCCATGTAACTTCATTGACTCAGCGCAGTTGCATTGGCATAACTCAGAGGAGAATTTAGGCTCTGATCTAGCTGCCAAAGACTCCCACTGACTTTGGTTAGAGATGGATCAGATCCTTAATCCTTACCTTAGAAAGTTTTTTCCTGCACTTCTTACTTAGACAAAAATCCTAATGAATGGAAAATTTTGACTGAATAAAGACAACAAGATTTGGTCCATGTAGTCCTTCAAAATTTCCTTAGTAGCATCTTAAAACAACATTGGAGTTAAAGGATAGTATGTGCAATGAGGAAATAGTCAAGCCTTAATGTCTGTAACAATCCCAGACAATGCATATGTCAAACAGAATTATACTGCTTAATTAAGGCCCCTCGCAGAATTGTTGCCATGCTAAAAAACAACAACTTTTAATTTGTTTGGTTCACTTGCATGGACTAAAGAAGATTTAAGCACTTGCACAATCACTGCTTCTTTGATAGCATGATTAAATAAGAAGAGTGGGTATATCTGTCCTTTAAGAACTGTCCACTGGACAGGCACAGCAATACAATAATAATCTGATAATTTGCTAATATGTGATCATGCCTGCTCAAGAGTTTTCTCATCTACTACAGTTGTTTGCCAGCATGTACAGTAAGATTAAACACGCCTTTTAGCTCATCGGACATTAAATACAATAGGAGAAGCCATTGTCATCGGCTATTGCTCAATACAAGGATGATGGCTGCCCGATGAAGTCTTTAGTGAGACTCAAGATGGCTGAGGAGTCCAGTTCATGCTCTACTGATTTTTCCACGTGTCAGGTGGTTGCTTGGAGAGAGCACAACTGCTGGCCAGGATGCTGTACACTTTCCTTCTTCCTCTGCTGTTTCTCAGACTCTTGGGCAATTCTCTACAAAATGGGCTGAGGCTTGATGTATGATGTGACGCCACTGCAATCAATTGCCAACCGGCTTTTCTCAATTCGTGGGGTCAATGCCTTCCTTCTTTAGATATATTTTCAAGGTGTCCTTGTAACGTTTCCTCTGTCCTGCACAGGTTCTCTTACAATGATTAAGTTGAGAAAAGGGGACTTGCTTTGGGAGACAAGTATCAACCATCCACACACAATGACGAGTCCAGCAAAGCTGATGTTTCATAATCTTCACCTCAACACTGGTTATGTTAGCTGCAGAGAGAATGCTGGTGTTGGTGCAATGGTTTTCCCATCTGATATGAAGAATCTTCCTATGGCAGTGCTGTTGGTATCACTTCAGACACTTAAGATGGCTTTGATATGTCACCTGTGTCTCGCACTCATAAAAAAGGAGTTGGGATGACTACTGCATTGTAGACCAGGATCTGAGTTTCCAACTGCAAATCTCTGTCAATAAAGACACGATGGAGCAAATTTCCAAAGGATGTGCTGGCCCAACAGATCCTAGGTTCAATTTGCACATGAAGATTGGTTGTCTGAAGGAGGTGGCTACCAAAGTAAGGGAAATGCTCAACATTTTCTAGGGGTTCATCACCAATGATGATTTTTGGGGGATGGGAAGCAACTTGTGCTGGGCAGGCTGGTGGAGCACCTTAGTTTTCCCAATACTGAGGGAGAGTCATAGGCTATGATCGGAGCCTGAGAAGAGATCTAGGATAGATTGCAAGTCAGCCTTGGTGTGTGCAAGGATAGCACTGTCATCTCCATACTGAAGGTTGGTAATAACAGTCCTGGTGACCTTAGTTTTAGAATGGAGACGCTGCAGATTGAAAAACTGGCCATCGATGTGATATTCAATCCCAATTCCAGAGGAAAGGCAGTCATGAATAAGAATCAAGATTATGGCAAGACAGATGGAGAAAAGGGTTGAGGTAATAATACAGCCCTGCTTAACACCAGTACAGATGGTGAATGGGTCCATCTCTAACCCATTACAGAGGACAGTGGCAGTCATTCCATTATGAAGTACCCTGAGAAAACAAGTGAACTTCAATGGATAACCAAATCTAAACAGCATCTTCCATAGCACTTCCTGATAGATGAAACCAAAGGCCTTATTCAGGTCAACAATTGCCATAAACTACGGTTGGTGCTGTTCTCTACACTTCTCTTGAATCTGTTGTGCAACAAAATCATGTCAGTAGTGCCCCAAGATGGTCTGAAACCACACTGTGTTGCCTGATGGACTTCTTCGGCAAGAGGGAGGAGACGGTTCAAAAGAAGACATAAACAAGGTTTATTGCTCGAAATCTTTTTTCAGTTTGAACTTTGTATCTCATAAACTTCGGGATTAGTTTTTATACACAAGCAGAAGTCCACTAGTAATAACTGCTACTGTCTGCTTCTTAAAGGACTTTTTCTGTCAGGTTACTTGCCCTCCCCTCTTAGGTGTTCCACAGATTATTTTATAAACGATAAAGCTGCGCTTCTAGTAGCAACATAAAAATGTATCAGGAGATTCTGGCATCACAGACACATCTGACCTTAAAAATTAATTCCCTGAGTGGATAAACAAGAGCTGGGACTTTGCTGTTATCTCTTAAACTGTCTCACTGCACTTGACTTGTAGTTTGAAAGTCTTTTATATATTCCACCTTGCTAAATATTTTAACCAGAATCTAAAGTTTACTGAAAACAACAAATATTCTGCCATGTATTACTTATAGCATTTGAAAAAGTACAGTAAGTGTGTATGCAAGTACCTCAAAATTGCTAAGGGAAACCAAAGCCCTGTCTATATTACAACTGCAGTGCTGTTAAGGAAACATACAATTTGGTTCTCCACAAACTTGGTTGCAAACATGAATCCAATTTCTAGTGTAGAATAGACCTTAACAGTGTTTTGAAACGTGTCTAAAGTCTTGATCTGACCAGGTTTGTAACACAATGAGGGGCTAAATAAGTTGTAACCAATTTTCTTTGCTGTATTTATAAGATAAGCGGCATCTCAAAGAGATTAAATAAGATTTCCAAACATACTTGAGTGTGTGGACAAAATTAGACACTATCATAGTGTAGGCCCAAAATACAGCCTACCATCAAATTGTTTAGCTCATGGTTCAGGGCACTAGTAATTGCATATAAGCTGCCTGTTTCTGTTCCATGGGTTCAAATCCATCTCAGAAAAGTAAAGTTTTTATTTGCATAATCAGAATCACTTGACTGACATTCGTTTGAGCTGGTTCCAAATTTTTTATTAAAATGTTTTTAATGCAGAAATGCATTTAAAACAAATTAATAGAAAATGCTTAATTTCTACAATTTTTTCTGATTGGGGGGGGGCAAAAACCAAAAACCGAGGGGGGGAAATGCTGTTTTTGAAAGCCCAAACTCTGAACACTTTGTTTTCACTGTGAAAAGCCAGTCCACATTTCCCCACTCTGTGAAACACAGCACAGGGCCCACATCAGTACAACAGGGTGTAAGCAGTGCGGACCCACCCTGCATGGTCATTCCGCTATCTTCTCTCTCCTAAAGAGAATAAATATGGCACTTCCAAAGCATTCTGTGCCTTGCAAGATCAGAGGGGAGAAGAGCAGATCTATAATTTGCCCAAGGGTGATTACAGGATTGTGATTATGGTGCATTAAGCTTCAGGTACCAAGCACAAAGTCAGTAATTTTACAGTTACTACCCTCAAAACAAGATGCAATTAATTACTAAATTTTATAGCTGCAATAACAGAGACTGGAAGCACAAAGTTCTTGACAGCAGAGGAAAGTAAAAGCAACGTCACACTTTCACTTAACTTTACATGACCAATGGCAGAACATAACTATGTTTTACATTACACATGATACTCGTCCACTGATACCGGCCTATGGTTGAGTCAGAAAAGAAGAGAAAGGCAACGCTAGTACAACGCTGTATTATCTGGGTTGTAAACAACATCAGGGAACATTTAGATCTTTTTTAATAAGCTTACTGGATTTTAAAAAAATTCATGGAAACATTTCTGTCAGTCCTTAGTTTTTGTAAAAACTTAAATGTGGGGCCAAATTTTACCTGACACTGTCCACTTACACCATATTGCTCCCAATGTCTTGTTTATATTCAGGGGTAAAAAGCCAATTCATTTGATTACATTAAAACTGGAACCTTTGTGACTGGTTCTTTTGTAAAGCATCAAATGCAGATTCCCTGTACCTTCTCTTTTTGTCAGCAATTGCCCACTGTGACCTTTTCTGGCTGAGCAGAACATCACTTGCATGCTACCGTAGAGGCTAGCTTTTTATTTTAGCGAAGGGCTAAATTAGCAAGAGCACATCCCCCTAACTATAGGCCTGTAACCTTAGCACAAATAGATGTTTAGACATTGACAGCTGGGATTCATGCCCTCACTATCCAGGCTTGATGCTTAGAAATGAAGTGACGGCTGACACTGTGTCTATACACAAGTTGTGCAATCCATTTGTCTAGTTCACAGCTGCCAAGAAAATATAGCCATTTCCACAGGCAGCTGGCCTAAAGATGCAAGCACATCTGGCAGTCATGTGAAAGTGGGCAGGCACACTAATGCATAAAGGTGTCAGGGGAGCTCATTTTAAGGCACCAGATAAAGTTTGTGCTGTTAATCAGAGGGTCTCTGACTCTTTTTGCTGTGTCCCCCCTTCTCCGTGGGAATCACATAACAGCTCAGCACCTCCCCCCCCCAAATCCTGCTCATCTGGGGCAGAAAATGACTCAGTGAAGGATGGGTGGCGGGGGTGGGAAGGAAGGGGAAGAGGGGGGAGAGAGAGAGCAGGCCCCAGCTGGCTCCATCTACAGAGGAGCCCATGGCAGGGCAGGGCAGACCAAGGTTTCCTCACTGACCTCCTACCTCCTGCCAAGGGCCTCTCACTCGGGCAGGGCAGTTGTGCAGAGAGACACCAGCGATCAGGGAGGGGAGAAGAGGGGAAGCAGCAGCCTGCTGCTGCTGAGGCAAGCCGGGGCTGGGCAAAGCTGCACTTCCCACCCCTCCCAATCGTGGGAGGGTGTGGTGGGGGGGTGTTGCGCTGCTGTCCTGCCCTGGCCTGGCCATGCATCCAGCCTCAGCCTCATGCTCTCCTGATAACCCACCCGGAGGCCACACCCCACAGATTAAAAACCAGTACTGTAAATTATTCAAAACAGGGCAAATAAAACCTACCCTGAGGAGTCTTTAAGGTGAAGTGCCTTTGTTTCTGTGTCCTCCTCTAGATAATTATCCAGCAATGCCTCTTAGCTGATGACACATAAGATGCGGGAGGGAGGCGAGGAGAGTAGGTCACTTGCCCTGGGAAGAAACTAAGGCAAAGCACTTGTGGCTGCCAACCAGGCAGGCTGCGAGGCAGCAGGTGTTTTATAAACCCATGACAATCACTGGAGGTGTCAAAATGAGTATCTCACAAGAAAGGGCATCCCTGCAGGTGCTCCCTGGGAGTGTGAGCCCACAGCAGAACACCAGCAGCGAAGTGTGATGCCAAGGAACAACCGAAATCTGTTGGCATGGAAAATCTAAATTCCAAGGATTTAGGCTCTTCCCACAGAGTTTTATTATTGTATTGTTGTTATCTGCACAATCTAACATTTTTTAACCATATAATACAATTAAGACCTTAATAAATCCAGAGCACCTCCACAGACAACAATGGAGTTACTATGGATTTACACCAACATCACTAAAATCAGAATCTGACCCTACATTTTGGGTTGCAAAGACTGCCTCCATAACATGAACCTGTACATGCTGTCTTTTCAAGATTGCAGCCAAACAGACTGAAATGAAGAGCTGTACATTCATTCCAACAGGGCACTGACTCCAAAGGGGGATTATAAACATTTAAAAACAAACTTAGTTATATAATTTCCAGCAAAATGGTTAAATTTAATCTTTTGTGTGTCCGTTTCAGGGAGATGTAGAAGGACTCTTCCCAATTCACTTGCCATTTTTGTCTACAGAAGGTGACTGTAAAACCTTCTGATCACACTCATGTTGCACTGGTGTAAATGAACATGGAGGCAGCCAAGTTTGAGGATCTTCTCCCTGAGCCATAATCACTCTGCACTCATGTCATTGTTTTCTTGTTATGCATTCAATTTGAGAGTAATTTGTTACAAGCGTGGCTCCTCATCCATACATGGCATGCTGGGGAAGGGACGACTTTAAATGCCGTTTCTAGCCCAGTGGGGGTTGCCAAAGCACTGTGTTTGATTTGTACACGTGAGGTGCCTAGATATTTTCAGCTCCTGAATTACACTTTGGCTCAGCAACTGATTCCAAATTTGCTTAACCAAACCATTTTGTACACAATTTTTCACCTATCAACTCACAGAAAAGTAAATTAGTTTGAAGTGCTATTAAAGAAAAATAACACTGGCGATAGATAGATAGATAGATAGATAGATAGATAGATAGATAGATAGATAGATAGATAGATAGATAGATAGATAGATAGATAGATAGATAGGAGAATCTTGGGCCTCATCCTCCTGTCACTAATTATACTGTCAGGCAGCTTTAACATACAAACGTTAATAATTGCACAAGAGCCAACTTACTTATTATTTTCCTCTTGACCACTAATAATAATATGATACATCTCAACACTAGCGGAGACTAACCGAGCACCTTTCGACCTAACTGAGGGTGAATCAGAATTAGTATCTGGCTATAACGTAGAATACGCTGCTGGACCATTCGCCCTATTCTTCCTAGCAGAATACACCAACATCTTAATAATAAACACACTCACTACAATCCTATTTCTCAACCCAGGGGCCAAAATCACCCCAGAACTATTTTCCATTTCACTGATAGTAAAAACAATGCTCCTATCCATGGGCTTCCTCTGAATTCGAGCCTCATACCCACGATTCCGGTATGATCAATTAATACACCTATTATGAAAAAACTTCCTTCCCCTCTCCCTAGCACTATGCGCATGACACATATCACTACCAACCTCCACCTCTGGAATCCCCCCAATATTATAGGAAGCGTGCCCGAAACATTAGGGATCACCTTGATGGGGTGAAAAATTGTTTTTTAAATAAATTCATATGCTAACAAATTATTCAGTTCATCCAAAATTATTTTAGACTTCCTTATTTCATTATTTAAATAAATCAAATGTATCATTCCACTAAATGCTGCTAATCAGTACTTTCTAATGGCTCAGGTGTTCTGGACACTACAGGAACCAATTTAGTTCAGCGGAACCAGTATAGTCAAGAAATAAGAATGGCAAAGAGACTGAATACAGCCGTGGGAAAGACTGTTTAAGGGAATAATGGTTACATCAAAGAGATCCCAATTACAGTATGAGCTTTTTTGCTAAAGAAAAAAATGTTTTGCTGTGGTTTTCCCATAAAGTGATGTTAGCAGATCAAAACCCAAACAATACTTGAATTTGGCAATAACGAGAAAGCAAATCCTCTTTTTAGAATACAAGAAGAACAAAATATAATTGGCATAGCCTGTATATAATCAATAATCACCTTCTTTCCAGTGTTTAGAGTGCAACCCTGCTCCCATTGAAGTCAATAGGAAAACCCAAGCAGAGTAAACTGTAGGATTGCCTGACTCAAAGTCCAATCCTGCTTTTCTTATTCAGGCTCCAATTCAACAAAACACGCAAGCATGTCCACCTTTATTCAGCAAGGCAAGCTGTGACTATACTAGATAGCTTACAGTGGCGCAGCTGCACCGATGCATCCCAATGAGCAGCAGCAGCTATATCAGTGGGAGAAGCTCTCCCACCAACTTAGTGCTGTCCACGCCAGTGTCTTACTCACACCCCTGAGCAACATGAGTTATACCGACATAAGTGGTAGTGTAGACACAGCCACATTGAAGAAAGTGGTTAAATCTCATTAAAACTTTAAATCAACAGAACTTAAGGAGGCAGGTAAGTGCTTTTCTGAATCGCAGCCTCGGGCAAAGCTTCAATGGGAGATTAGCCTGAGTCAGGAAGGCAGGACTGGGCTCATAGTGATTTAGTCCAACTGTCCCATCAACTTAAGAGTGATCTAAACTCTACTTTAAAGACATACGTTACTTTTCTTTAAATATTTCTGTGTGTTAATACAGGAAAAAAAAAACCAAACCTGGAATAGTCTGGTCCACTTCATCTGACCTGCAAAAATGACAAATATTCAGAGACTCTGCCTTTGCTGAACGTACATACGCACACAGAGCTGAGTTTTCAAAAGGATTTAGGCACCTAACTGCCACTTTAGCTACCTAAATCTCAGAATCAGGACCCACTGGGAGTCACAAAACCCGTTACTAGCTGTAGGTGCCTAAAATCACTTGGCACCTACATTTTTGCAGTCAAAATTCTCTAGGCACCTTCGTCCCTGCTTCCGAGCATGCACACTACATGCCCACACCAGGTGTCGAGATGCCTAAGCTTTAGAGATGTATGAACCAGGGGAAGATAGGCTTTCCTCCACCTAATTCTCCCGTGGGGCCCAATCCATGCCAGGTCCTTATAGCCTCGCTTCCACAAAACAAGAGAAAACACTTCTCTCATAACTTTTAACCCAGGGGTTAAAGTAATTAGCTGGGATGTGGGAGACCCCCAGTTCAAGTCTCCCCTCCACCTGTGGAGGAGAAAGGATTTGAAGAGGGACCTACCACCTCTCAGGTAAGTGCCCTAATCACTGTCCTATGAGATATTCTGATGTGAGAATCCCTCAGTCTCTCCAGAAGCTGTTCCATTGGGGAGAAATAATTTAAAAAGTCACTGAAGCAAGGGAACTGGAGCCTGGAACTTTCACATCCCAGGTGAGAGAGTCATCAGGCCACAGAGAGAGAGCAAGCATGAGAATGTCTCGAGGTCTTCTGTAAATGGTGTGTAGTTGCAAATCCCAGCAGTTGGAGGTGTCTCCCCTGCAGCCTTGGTTAGGTGCTTGTCTCCTGGAGAGAAGCAGGGTTTAACACACACCCTTTTGGTTGGGATCTTTCACTGGCTACCTTAGGCAAGGAACTGGTTTTTGTGAATCCAATTTTGAGGTAGCTCTCTCTCCCCATTCATTACATAGAGTGCCTAGGTGCCAAACTCAGGATCTGTGAATCCCACGGATTTCCCATGTGCCTAAAATTTAAGCCTGGTTAGGCTCAGGGTCACAGTGCCTAACTTTCTTTGTAAATCTAGCCCATTCTGCCCAGAGGGCAGCCATCTTGGTGGAAGGAGGCAATGAAGAAACATAGAGGCAAGACTAGGCAAGAAATCCCTTGTCTCCAGTGACTTCCAGATGTCCAAGCAGATCTGTGTGGATCCACAGATGAAACCCCCAACCTCTGTCACAGAGGGAGTGAGGAACCAACAGCCCTGTGGAAGAAATTCTTTGAGTTTCAAGTTAGAGTTCCAACCACTAATATAATCCAGTAAAACTCCCAGGCACATAGTTTCCCAGGAGTATTTCTATACTGCACATTATTGGGAAAGAAAAAGAACACTGCAAAAAGCAGGAGTGTAACTGTTCAGTGGTAATGTATATTCATTGGCTAGAAGACCCAGTTCAGCCATGCTATGCTCACCCTAAGATAATAGGTGGAGAGAAAAGATGGTTTTAAGATACCTTTGCATTTCTCAGGGATCAGGCCAGTCTTTGGCAATAATTGCATTCTGGCTGCTTTATGCTGCCAAAGTGGCACAAATCATCCAGAGTGGGGGCAAAGATCTGATGCAGTCTCTATTTGAGATTACAATCTATCACTGTTCCAAAGGCACATAAGCTGTATAAAATACAATACAGTATAAATGTTTGCAGAAATTAAATAACTACAGCAAAATGCATGTCATGCAAATATCTTAACTACCAAGATCACACAAAAGAGCACACAGCACAGAGTACAAAGGCAACCGCATTGTAAAAATAATAATAATAATAATAAAAAAACATTTACCAAAGAGCTCCACTGCTCTTTCTACAGCTTTTAGGACAGCAATAATACTGGAATGGCCAGCCAACCCTGACAATTGGATAAACTGAGACAGACAAGAGACAATTGAAATTAAGGAGACAGACTGAAAAAATAAGTGGGACAATAGATGCAAAGGAGAAATGCACTGTCCACAGTATATCTGTAAATGCTGCTGGTAACACCCATATTTAAACAAGAGAACAGGATTTTTCCTTTAAACAAAATGTGGTAGAAAAACTGTGCTATAGGCCTAGACCCAAGACAATTTACAGAACAGTTTTATGACACAATCAGAACTTCATGCTTAGAAAAACTATTCCTGTTCACACTCATCAATGAAACTACACTCATTACAACCAAGGGCCAGATTCTAATACCCTTAACCCCTTACTGCATAGGTAGTCCCAATGACTTCAGAGGAGCTACGTGTGAAATAAAAGCACTATTAGAGCATCAGAATCTGGCCCCAAACTAGCAGTAGCCATATCTTGTTGTTGCTAGTAAGGTTTCTATCAAAGAACCCCAACTTAAAAGCTCTTCCTACTTCTTCCTAGGTTAACACAATTTCCCTAACTTGAGTCTTTATTCCTTATTGATATTGCTAGTGAGAGAGATTAAATCATGGGAAGAGTGTCTAGCAGAGTTTTTCTACCATGATTCTCAGGGAAAGAAAAGTGCTTTCCACACTGGTAAGGGAAACAGTTGTAGCAAGAAAAAACGGTTACTAACCTTTCTGTAACTGTTGTTCTTCGAGATGTGTTGCCCCTGTCCATTCCAATTAGGAGTGCACACGCTGCGTACGCAGTCAACTTCATGGGGCCCAATATAAGGCCTTGACAACCCTCCACCCTTTCAGTTCCTACTTGCCGGAATACTCTGGCAGAGGGGTAGGTGGGCAGGTCTTGGAATGGACATGAGCAACACATCTCAAAGAATAACAGTTTCAGGAAGTTAGTAACTGGTTTTTTTTTATTTGAGTGTTTGCTCATGTTGATTCCAAGTAGGTGACTCCCAAGCATCTTCTTTGGAGGAGGGATTGGAGCTCAGTGAACTACTGATTGCAACACAGCTCTGCCCACTGCTGCATCATCTCTAGCTTGTAATGTAATGGCATAGTGAGTCGCAAAGGTGTGCATGAATGACCATGTTGCTGCCCTACATATGTCCTGTATGAGGACTTGAGCTAGGAACGCTACATTAACTATTTACAGAAAAAAGGTTGGACAACCACTGGGAAGGAGACCCTTGCTAAGCAGGAGGCAACAGATTTCAGCTGACTGTCACAAGTAGTAAGAAGGAACTGAAGGGAGGGTCGGCAGGGCCCTATATAGGGCACCATGAAGGCATGATTTCAGGGAGCTCCAGAACCGACCCTAAGGAGACCATTGGGGGAAAAGCCCTCCAGCAACTGTGCATGCAGAGTGCACATACCTGATTGGAATCGACATGAGCAAGCACCCAAAGAAGAACAGCTATTTTTAATGTGGCTGTTACTAACACTATCTCAAACACAATGTGGATGAGGCCCTTCAGTTGACACAACTGTCTTTCTGTCTCCTTAATTTTTTTCTTTCATGTCACACGAAACGAAACAAAAATTTGGCCAAAACCTGATCAAAAAGTGAGTTAGTCTAAAGATAACACTGACAAAATTACATGGACTACAATATACAGCAATTCTTCAGTCACCCTTTGCAAGTCACATCAGGCTTTGGCCCCAATGGTGTTATAACTCTGGCCGTGGGTTTTTTAAAATTCAAATCTGATGTGCTCAACATCTAACTCAAATGATGTATTGATTTAAGGATTCCAACTGTGAACCTGCCATCAAAGAGACATGCCAATCTGTTCCAGAGGAATGCAGCTGGGAGGCAAACAAGAGGCAAACGCTTCTTTAAATATTGACAGTGAATTTAATGATAGTGTTATGAAAAAAATAAGCCAATAAAATTGAACTGGAAGGTGTCACTGGATGAAATATTAACTGACCTCTTGACGTGTGTGATTCCATATAGAGTATTCCTTGGCAAGTAGGTTGTCAAGTCATTCTCCCTAAGAGGTCTTGGACTGTGTAATTCACTTCCTTCCTTGATCCAACTGAACCCAGAGTTATTAACCTTGCAGGCAATCTGCAAAGCCTTGAAGGCATTTCAGGGAGATTGTGATTTTGTAGGATGATTAAGGTGGGCTGTGTTTATCTGGCTTAAAAGAGTGACTTCATTTGAACTAAAAGTTTATATTGAACCATTTATATTCCTAATTGTGTTTTTTTTAAGTGTTGGGTGATGCCTAGAGTTCTGGAAAGATGACAGAGAACAAAAGAATACATTACAAAATAAAGTAAAATATTTGGTCTGGTCTTCACTTGGAAGGTTTTGCTGAGATAACTATAGCAGTATAGAATATTGGCAAAGTGCAGACGGAACTAATACTAACAAAACGGTGCTTGGACTGATATAGCTTATTCCAGGCTCCCCTCCTGCCCTACTAAACCTTGGTCCACGCTGCTGGTGGATTTCAGCGGCAGTCGATGGAAATACGTTATCTCCCGTCGACTTCCTAACTTCTACTTATTGCAGCAGCCCCACTGTGCTGCACCGACGGGAAATGCCCTCCAGTCGACACAGCGTTACTCTTCTTGTGGGGGTGGATTAATGGTGTCGACTTCCGCATTCGATTGAGCGGGTCTCCACGGACGCTCACTCGATCCCGTGGAATCGATCCTGCACTGCCCACAACAACACCGGAAATGTAGACATACTCTAAGTGAAATAAGCTATACTGTCAAAAGTACACCTGTACAGCTGTGTCTACACTAGGGTCTTTTGCCAGCACAACTATGTTGGTCACAGATGACAGCTCATGACATCCCTAATCAGCATAGCGAGGCCAGTAGAAGTCTGTATTACAGCTCTGGCCTTAGACTGGTGGGGGCAATTTGCCTTACTTTAAAGACTAAGGTATTGTCTTCTGTGAGTATTGCACATTTTATGTTCTCATGTGTCTTAACAGGAACACGTCACGATACGATGGTGGTATCATCACCATCATCAGTGCTGCCCTACACAGGAAAGGCCACAGTCGTTCTAGAATGAAGAGACAATCTGGAGCACTTTCAGGTACTGACTCACTTTGTTGCCCTCCCAGCACCTGGGAGGGGGAAAACTAGAGAATCCCAGCAAGCTCGCTTCCCCACTTCGTCTTCCAGCTCTGCAAAACACGGGGGGTTTCCATGTATCAAGTGAAAGTGGAAGCACACTGCAGAGATCGAACTCTGGCCTTCTGCAGGCAGAGGCTCCTCTCTAGACAGAAAAGGTGTACGAGACCCTCTCTTCCTAGTTGCACTGTGACCGTAATCGTACGGGTATAATTTCGCCATAAGAAACACACTGAATTAGACAGACATTAAGAAACAAAACCAAATTCACCGAGGCACTGAAAAACTCATGTAATTTACACCATAGTTTAGCGGGGTCATCATCTGCATCTGCAGAGGCAACAAAAATGTCGACGAGGCGAGATTCTAATGGCGTTTTCTAATGTTCCCAGTCACTCATGTAGTTAAAGATCTTAACACTGTCATCTCTGAAAGTGATTTTCATAAAACAGTGGGAAGTGACTTTAATATGCCCTTGAATAAATTAAGATCAGCAGGGGCTTTGGCAACACAGTCACTCTCAGCTTGCAGCCCTAGAAAGGCTTACCTGCTTTTGGTTTGGCAATGTCTAGAGTTGTGGTCCCCGTCCACCAAGCATTATCTAATTTCTTTAAAAGGTCTGCAGCAGATATTTCTGGCAAATTGGATCTAATCCAGGTGACTACAGTTTCCATGGACAGGAAGTTTGAAGTTTTGGGATTAAAACGGCAGGAGTCTGAGAAGAAAATTGAGGATCTGGAAATAACAAGTGTTGGGTGTGACGCAACCATCACTGGGAAAGCTACAGAGAATGAAGCTTAGAATAATGTAATGAATAACCTGGAGGATAATCTCAAAAAGGGGCTATCTTTAGGGGTGGATGGTTCCTGAGATTGTACTGACAGGAGAGCTTTCAATATCTTTTTGCAAAGGGATTTCAACCATTCCCTACTGCATAACATACCATGTATGTGATGTAAAAGCATACGGCAGTGCAAACTGACTTGCCTGCTATGTCTTTTTGCAAACAAAGCTTCTGCTGTCTAAGAGCCGCAGCAGTGAGATGGTTAGGGATGGACAGACTTGATTTCCACACCACCACAGCGAGGGCACATAAATCAGGGTTACCAGGAAGTTCATTCAGGTAATTCCCTACATAATAATTGTCTAATGTGCAACACTTGGCACAAGAATCATTACTTCAGTGATAACACACAAGCATAACTCTAGTTTTCCTGGTTCACAAATATTATTCTATCCAATGTACAGTCCTGCTGTTTTTGGCACATAAGATTTTAAAGCTGGAATAAAATAAAGGGCACTAAAAGGTTGCATGCTATCTTCATCTCCATCCATCAGTAACCACCCACCTTCATTCCACATAGTGATGTGTTTTTAAAGGCCAGTATTTCTTAAAGGGGAAAACTGTTATCACCACTAGGATTTTATGAAGTTAGTAATAGAATGCGTGTGAGCCCAGCCCACCCTGGGTCAACTAGCCTCCCACTCGGAGATCATGTGTGGAACATGACAAGGTGTGAGTTCTCATTCCACCAGCTCTTTATTCTTTAGGTAAACACCAAAACTCAGATGCCATTGAATACTGAGACCCCCTTGTGTTGCTTGAATGGTGCAAATAAGCCCAAAAAGTACCCTAAATGGATGCTGAGGTCTCCTTAAACATGGATCCTGAGGATGCTCCAAATTAGGTTGGGGTCTATACTAACCCGTATCTGCCCCATGAATCAGGAGATCACAAAGATAGTTTTAAAGTAGTCCTTGCCCCTGTGCTCTGCTCAGCTGCAGTGAGCAGCACTCTAGTCCAGCTGAGGGTCAGGGCCTGAATTTACAGTGGAAAACTGACATCTTTCAAAGATCGATTTCCTCAAATACCTAAGGTTTGGTCCATCAGGAAGGCCTGTGCACAAATGAAAAATGACAAGAGAGAACACAGTAAGGGCCACCCTACAGCTAGAAGACATAATGGAGGAAAACTGACACAGGAGAAAGACCAAGAAAGACCGCAGCCCAAACAACAGCCTATCTAAATGAACTTTCAAAGATGACATTCAAGAGACTAGGAGACAAAACTGATTCTCCTAGCAGAAAAAAAAACAAACCATTGCTAAGACACACAAGAAATCAAATAAAGGGTTTCTGATCAGGAAGAACAGGCATAACAAACCAACTATCATAATTTGCAAACTCAACTCACATTACAGGCAGGCAGAGAAAAGGGAGAAAAGAAACTTGAAGAAATCACAAAAATATGAGACTTCTATATGCCCTAGAAGGAACAGATCATTCAGTTCTCTCAAAGATGGGTACCACAAATTCTAAGTGCAGATGTTAAAATAAATACAATAAAAATCTTTTCAAGCGGGTAAAAGTCTATTTGATTCTCAGCCGTCATCATGCAGTTCCATAACTTTTGTGACCTTCAGAAGCTGATTAAAGTGATAGAGGAGCTAGATTTCCAAGAAAACAAATAGCTTTTCTTTTCAAGATTCTCCATGGGAGATAAGCAGAATTTAGAGGAGTCAGGAAGAGGCTTAACAGCAGGCACATTATACTTGCTTTAATTTACCCAGACTTCCATTAAAATATTCCACAAACAAGCTACATCTCCAGGCTTTCCTACCTTGATTTTGCCTTTTCTGACAGTGTACATCAATGGTACATCATTTCCAAAATGGGTTTTACGGTAGATAGGTTAATGGGCTCAACATTATATACCTTCGTATATTCTTGTTTTCATTTTTACAAACTCTAAAAAATCCTCATGGTAAATGCCAGATCTATGTATCTGCACCTGGTATTTTTCATATTATTTCATTATTATTAATATTGACTGTGAACAACAGAGTCCCTGATGGATTTACAGATCAATACAAGCATAAAACACGATCCCAGCTATCATAAAAATCAATGGAATCTTTGCATTGACTTTAATGAGTGCTGGGTTGGGCCCAGAGAAATAATTTTTCAAGCAATGGGTTGTTTTGTTACATGTTAAGCTTATTTTATAAAAGTGAATCCCTTTAAAAAATGATAATTATCTAACAATAGGACTTGTTTTTATGAAACAAAATGATCATGCAGCAATACATAACCCACAACTGAATAAAACATGTCTTCTGCACTCTGGGTCCAATCCAAAATTCCATGGACTTCAATAACAGTTGGATTAGTACGTATTTATATATAAGGATTGACACAATATGCATTGCCACACTGATCTGCAGACCCGTAAGACATTACCCTTAATAGCAAGCACTATGCCCAGTTATAAGTGTTAGAGGATCAGAGCTTTAGTTTATATAATCCTTGGGGCAAGGACCATCATTTCTTAATTGTCTAAAATATTATGCACACCTATAACAGCATATAAATAATAAAAAAGCATTCACAAAATTATCATCTCCAGACCATCTAGTGTTGAGAGGGGTGAAGTTAGGAACACATTTTTCTTCTCTTAAATAGACAAAGACAATTTTGTGAATGAACGAAAGACAAAACAACATGTCTAATATTTTATGAGATGTTTTAATTCTATTACAGATATTTGGAATACTGTTTGGTAATGATTTATTATAAGTGACTATTCTCATTAATCATTCTTAATACAGCATTCTGTTTGAGCATGTTTTGCTGTAACTTTGTACTTTTCTATATATGTGTGTTATAACAGTTACACATGCCCTAATGTTGTCAGTAGTATTTGTTTTACCATGCTCATGTTGTATTTAGTGCATGTTATTTCCCCTTACTAACATTGTGATCATTTTCATTCTACCAGGACGAACAAGTCGATCTGACAAGCGTTATGTTTGAGGAGAACAATTCATAGAAGCATTTGGTTTAGAAGCAGCCTCTAGAACAGTGGTTTTCAACCTTTTTTCATTTGTGGACCCCTACAAAATTTCAAATGGAGGTGTGGAGCCATCTGGAAATCTTAGACATCGTGTGTGTACCCCACCCAGGAGTCAGCAGACCACAAATTGAAAGCCACTGCTTTAAATAGTTCATTCTAGCTCATCTAAATTGATGTATGTTGAATTTAGTCTTGAGTACCTCTACAACTTTCTTTGGTAGCATGCTCCATGGCTTATGTAATAGTAAGCTTTTCCCAATATTTAACAAAAATGTTCCCTGCTGCAGCTTAAACCCACTATTTTCTGTTCTCTTCTTAGTGTCGTGATAATAATAATTTATCCCTGTTATCTTTAAAACACCTTTTTGCACAGTTGTACAGATATATCTCCTCTCATCTGACCCTTCTCCAGACTAAACATACCTAGATTTCTTTTGATCTTTTCTCCTGACCTCCACAGAGTTCTCTCCATCTTGTCTAAGACTCTGAGGATTAAGGGTTTTTTTTTTTTTGGCTCTTCTCTTGGTGTACTGAAGAGGGCTTGAAAGGTTTCTAGTACAAGGGAAGACTACATCACTCAGGGTTAAGGTGCATGTTATATGGGTCTGGATATCACACAGGTCTGCCTTCCATATATGTACCAAGATCTTTCATTAAATCTGTCCCTTTTTTCCCAGTAATCTTTCTAATCCACTCAGAATCAATATTATTCATACCGGATGTTATTTTTAAACTGCATATTCTAAACTGATACACATCCCACTCAGATGCATGTTTTAACACTGCTGTGTTGTAGGACACTTTCTGTAACTCCACAAAACTTATATCCAGACGCCAAGGAGGAACTTCAACCTCTTTATGTTCTTCTATGACACCCATCATCTCATTCAAATTAATGCTCATGACACCACTTTGAGACTGAGGAACGTTATCTCCATCTAAGAATCTAAGGGATGATTTAGTTGTGGTTGGTCCTGTTTTGAATAGGGGGTTGGACTAGATGGCCTCCTGAGGTCCCTTCCAACCCTCATCTTCTATGATTCTAAGGCACAGAGAAAGTAAGTGACCTGCTCAAGCTCACACACGAGTCTTTGATCAAGCCAAAGACTGGACCCATATCTGCTGAGCCCTGTAACCATGAGACAATCTCTCTTCCCATGTTGATGCACTCCACTGAAGGGAAATGATCCAAAGCCACTCACATTATAGACATAATGATACTGCAATTCAAAACTAATTTTGGCCAGAGAATACCTCATTAGAAATAAAATGTTAAAATTTCTACTGATACATGAGGTAAAATCATATTGCCATTTCTGTCATTAATTCATATCTGTATTAAAAATGAAATAATACTTATACTTTATTTTGGCAAACTAAAAAAATGTAATAAATATAATACACAAAAGGAAGGCAACAACATCTAATGCATTAGAGACAGATGTTTCATGTGTGTTGGGAACGTTTAACCTGATGCAAGCTATTTTTCCCATTTCCCAGTGCATAAATCTAACTCCAAGAGAGGTGGTTTAGGCTAGTTGAGTGCACACATGGTTCGGAAACAGCAGCTGCTGAGGTCTAATCCCAGGTCTCCCACTGAGGAGGCAATCATGAGGCCAAAACTTTTAAAGGTGGGTATCTATAGTTAGGCAACCAAATAAGTGGCCTTATTTTCTGAGAGGCTGAGACCCACAACTGCTACTGAAGTCAATGTTTCAAAATCAGGCCCCAAATTTATGTCCCTAATCTGGATTTAGGTGCTTCAGTCTAGGCATCCACGTTTGAAAATCTTGGCCCCAACATTTCTGTGTCCCAGTTTCTCCACCCATGAAATGAAGGTAATAATATCTCTATCATTAGGGGCAGTTTGAGGACTAGTTACTATTTCCACAACCCTGTGTTACAGGAAATTACATTAATTTTGTATATAAAAATAAAAATGTAAAAAATAAATCAACACAGAATTTGTATAAATGAACAATCAATCATAATCCAAGTCCCCAAGTTTGGGACCGTCAATGAATTATATGCCTAAAGCATACGGTTGGTGCATTTAACCAGAAAAATACAAACAATCTAAGGGGTAGGTAATAAAAGGAGCTGGTACCAGAAAGAAACAATTATTTGTCTCCTTTTGGAGACGAAATTGTGAGAGGACATCTGAGTGGTTGATTTGATGCCATGATACACAGCCAACACGTTTTCAGAATCCATAAAAGCAAGGGTGGACCTTTTTTTCTTGGTTTTTGTGGAGCTGCCTCAGCAATCAGCTGGAGAGGAGGACTGCTGTGTCTCAGCATGCTGGTAGGATAAGAAGCTGCAAACATGCTTAACAATAGCATGGCATGAGCAGTTTATTTATTAAAGAGATAGTTGTACAGCCTGATACAAACAGACAAGCGTTAAGCCTCCAGCACGCAGCTCAGAAAACAGGCTCATTGACCACAACATGCATTGTATAATCCAACTTGCATTATGTCATTGAAGACCTCTCTTAGACTGACATCTTTTACTTTTTCTTCTCCCCTCCCGCTGCTTTTGGTTTTTTCATTCAACCATCAAATTATTTTCCTTATGCCAGGATGCCCTGGTACTTACCTGAAGAGGTGATGAGCACATGAGTACAAGTACAAGCATGTGAGGAAACACTGCTATGACAATCAATGAGACCAAGAGCTGACAATAACTGTTTTCTGCAAAATGTCAGGCTAGTCACAGAGGTCCCTTGTGGCTTCAGACTCAATCAATCTATGAATAATATTTTCAGTTCCACACTGATTGAATGCCCATCTCTTATTATCAGGGACTCTCCTATTTACGGTCTGCTCCTGTGTTCATTGAAAAGCAGCAAAACTCCTATTGACGTCAGTGGATGCAGGACTGAATCATAGGTCCCAATCCAGCAAACCTCTTAAGCATCTTGTTTATCTTTCAGCAGGTGACTGGACCATTAAAGTTAACGTGACTACTCATACACTTAAAACTAAGCACGTGTTTAAGCCCTTTGCTAGATTGGGGCCTTAGTGCACAACACTCTATATCCCAAATCAAATCGATATAGGTGAGTGACGACACAGAATGCTGCATTTCTCACTGATAAATACATTCAATTTTATTTTGTTTTGTGTAAATGACAACTATTGTAATTCATTTGATCACCCACAGGCAAATTTGGGGTTGTGGGGTTTGTTTGGCTTTTTGCCTTTTTTTTTTGGTGCAACTTAGCACAGCCCTTACTAACCTCTACTATGTGTCTAAACTACAGCTATCAGCTCCTGTGCAGTGTAAACCTGCCAACAAAGTTAATCTATTTACATAGTCTATTCATGGGTTATCAATACAAAATATCATAAGCATAATTTAGAGCATTCCAACACTTGTGGCCCTTCTTGCTTGACCTTCAGTAACTGTGAATACAGTATAGATTTTTGTTTTAAAAGCTTACCAGTCTTTCACCTGACACTGTTGTGCGCTCGCTCTCACTCTCAAAACTGAGGGCTCATTTTAAATCAGCTGGAGTTCCATGCACAGAGTAGCTCTAAGCCACAATACATCATTATGGACGTACAGCAGCAACTTATGTCAAAGATCCAGGCATAAACCACACCTAAGACAGAAATTAAGTGCCCAAAAAACTAAGTGGAATGCACCAAAAGGAAAGTGGGAAAAGAATTTTCTTTCAATGTGTTAAGATGGGTTTTACAAAAAACAAAAAAATCTAGCTTAAGGCTCATGCTCCTTTCTGGTTTCATCCTATTGTGTACCAAATCATACACACACGCTCTTAATACCCCAACCTGTCAAAATATGGTGAATTAAAGATGGCTCTGTATCACAGGTTCATTGTTTCAATATACTTACAATTTGGTCTTTTACAAGGCCTGATTCTTATCCCACTTATCCCCGTGTCAATCAGAAGTAACTCCATTACAGCTAAAGGAATTATATGTGGGTAAGTGAGAAATCAGAATCAAGACCATAATATAGTTCATCAAAATCCATGTGTATTTTTTACACATTTATTCAAGTTCTACTCACATTTTTATAGGCACCTGAGAAGGTCCATGTTTTTTGTCAAAAATATTATAGGAAAATGCTGTGAGTAATAGCCATTAAAGAAATCAATAATTTCATTAAAAATTAACAAAAAGAAAGCACTAGTGTTATATTACTAACTAGTGGGGGTCTGATATTATTAGATTGAGAAGGGCAGCAATGGAAAACCTTTTTAGATTGGTATTTCTATTCCTTCCTCTTTTACTTGGTTCATAAGCCCTGCATAATTAATACTGTAGTACTTAATAAATGCTTATGAAGCTACTACCTTTCTACTCTTTCAGATTAATTAGGTGACTGACTTCAGGCATACTATAAATTATAATGACAATTTAATTACTTTTTTAATGGGCACACTTAAAAGATTTATAAACAGGAACAGAATAGTACAGAACACTGAAAACTAGAAATACTGTGAAACGAAGCAAAGCTCAAAGTAATCTAATCTAATGTATCTATTTAGTATCGGAGCACCTATAATGATTTGAGACATATGCAACATAGGACACACGGTAGAATCATACAGAATTTTGTATTCCTCATCAGAATATTGGTGATAATCTGCTTTAGAATTCATCGTTTTGTACACATGAATAATGTTAGATTTAGCAGTTAATAGCCTAAAGTGGTTCCAGGAACAGTAAGGTAACTGAACTTTATACAACCTAAAATCTATTTGTAAAAAATGAATGGCCCTTTCCTTCCATGTAAGTAATCAGTAAATCTCTTCTCTCACCCCATCCAGCCAAAACCATACCCAGAAAATGTGACTGCAGAGAGGCAAATCTCCTAAACTATTCCAGCTGGCAAAAACAAAGTCAACAGTACTCAATAGGTTACAAGTTTAACAATCCTCAACCCAAATTATTCCTGGTTAGTAAATCAAAAAATTGTGTGTGAAAATATTGCAAACGACTCACACCACTCAGTGTAATAATCAAGGTCTATTCAGTTGTTATTCCTATTATTTCATTTAGGGCTTAATTCCTCTCTCGTACATGAATGCAAATGATGAGTAATTAATGGAATTACACTTATATAAATTTGGAGTAAATCAGACCCTTAATTTTTACTTTAATATTGCTAAAAAGCAATCACACTACAAAAGATTTAATGTGCAATAAATACAAGGAAGACACTGTCCTTTTACTCTTTCTCATCAGGAAAAAAAATAAAGATCAGCTTACAAAGATGTACAGCTATTTCATAAACACAACTGGTTACTAAAAACAAAACAAACCATACAGCTTGAACTATCTTTCCCAAGGCAGCTGCAGCCACCACAGAAATATGATGCCATGTGCCCTCCCATCAACGAGCAATGTCTGCACTGTCATGCGTGGTTGCTCCCTTTATTTCAGTTTTTAATCACAAATTGCTCTATTCTCTTCTGCAAATAGAAGAAGGAGTCTCAGCTATATGGACTGATGGTATAAATCAGGGAGCTATGTACATTCATGCCAGCAACCTTTTCCTAAGCCAATTATTACAAACAAGATGCATCCGCCCTGCTCATTTCCCTAGTGCCCAGGCTGAATTAGTTGGGTCTGGTGCCTGGGGTTCTGGATTTTAGCTTTACTTATGGTGAAGTGTGAAAAATCTCTCTAGGAATGGGTGTCTCAGGCTCTCTCTAAATTAGAATATTGCACAAATATAACTTGAATCATGTTTTAAGTTAAACTGGTGCAAACCCCTGTATGAACACTTTTTTTTGGTTCAGTTAATCCACTTCAGCTAAACCAAAAATAAGCCCTCTTAAATGAAAATAAGACTGTCTACACACAGGTTTGTATCACTTTAGCTCTATTATTGGCTTAAATTAAATGGTATAGTGATACCATTGCAACTTTCTCATGTAAGTCATAAAAGATTTGGACTGAGGAGGAAGCTTTTCCATCTGGGAGCTGTATTGACAACTGTTCCTATTAATGTAAGAGAATAAAATATAGGTGTGCATACCTGGCATTCTTACTGGAGTTGCTGGAATTACCCATACTGCACTTTAACTACTGAAGGTGGGGAGAGGGGAGAAAGCACTGTAAAATAACCTAAAAAAAATTATGGGCATATTCAGTGTTATAAGCATTATCTACGGACAGTTTTAAAAATGTTAAAGGGGCTGCTTATGAGCTACATATAAATATATATGGCCACAGTGCAGCATTATGGTAATTGTCTTTTTCTTAAATTCAAAAAAAAACTTGTCTAACTCACAGGCAATGAAGCTCACTAGAATGAAGTTCAATCCCACAAATTCCTAGTCTGTCTGCATGGCACAGATCAGAGCCAGAAAAGGTATATATTAAAGAGAGCATATTGTGATACGCTGCATCATCCAGTGTTACAAGAAGCTGCTTTGTCTGGAGTTTCCGTTTTCAGAAAAGTTGCGCAAAGCTTTAAACAATGGATCTCCTATTGAGCTACTGTTTCATCCAGCCTCACTGTACAGCTGATGATTGATGACGGGTCAAGAGGGCAGCAGACTTTGGGTGCACAACACTTAAATACTTTATCAAAGATGGCAAAAGGCCATGTACTATAATAACACAGCAAATACTTCCTTTTACAGTACAGCAGACAAATTCCTTCCTCTCAGTTGACTACATCTGCAGCTTGTAGTTCACTACTCAGAGCATATACAAGTCCTATACAAAAAAAACATATCCTTAAAAAGGCTGGCAGGGGCAGCTAAAGCTTCCCTTTATTCCTAAGGTGATCTGATTGTAAATATTCTCACAGAAGTGAAAAGTCATCCATGTTTGTGCCAGCATCACTAACATGGAATCACATCAATGGACTTTTATTGATTACTAGCACTTTATCTACAGTGAAATAACACTAAACCCACCACTTACTTTCGCTTTAAAACTAGGGACTAAGAACAGGTCAGATTTTTAAAGGTATTTAGTAGAGCTGTACAAACCAACACTGAACAAAAAGGTGGTCTCTGCCCAAAAGAGCATGCTGCATAATTCAATTCTGGATGTGAACAACAGAGATAAGTGTGCACGATAGTGATGCATTCATACCATTACACTTAATGATTGCACAGTAGACTCCCATTTTCAGTAGTTTTAAATTGGGCAAAAAAAAAACTGGTCCTGTAGGATAGAATTTGGTACTGATCAGCATGGAGTGTGTTACAACGGTAATATTACTGAGAGACAGTTATTGTTTCTAACAGACTGTAAATGCACACACAAAACCACACAAGTCGAGTTTAGGATAAACCTAAAAAATAGAGAATAAAATTAGATTTAAATTAATAACCTTACTGTATAGTGTAAAGGCTTCAGAGTAACAAATGCTGTCACACATCTTATTGAATGGTGAACTTTAATTTGCAAGTAAGTAACTTGCCTCTGAATATTTTCTCCCGTTTTTGAAGAGTATGGAAACTATGGTTAACTAAGACAGCAATTAAATTTTGGGATTTTTAAAAAATTGTATTTTCTGTAAGAACTGGGAGATAATTTGGGGTTCAGGAATCAGGAGCCACGTGCAACTAGAGTCAACTTCCTTTACAGACTAGATAAAATAGATATGCTAGTATTTACTGACAGTCATTATTCAAAAAGGCTTTTAAAAGCAAATATTGGTATAAAGGAAACGAGAATCCCAAATTATAAAAGGCCAAATATCCCAGATCCCTACTCAGTCCTTGCTAAAACAGACACTATGGATTTGAAGGGGAGGCGGTGGAAGCAGGAAGGCTGCTGGGTTTTCCTTCACAAAACCAAAAGGGAAGTGGGGTAAATAGCCACACAGTTTAAATGTGCTTTCCTATGGCCATTACATTAAATGAGACATCTGGTACCTAGGACCCTGGGCATCAGGTGCCAGGTAGCAGTGAAGTCAGCAGATCCCCATAGATGCTCAGATTTGGGGAGGCCTCTTCCACTGGGGGGTGAAATCTCCCCCTAACCTCTCAAAGATCGAATCAAAAGGAAATCTGGCAAGTAGAAGAATGTCAAGAGTTTCCATTTCCCATGTGTGGGTTATTCCTGCACAGGGCAAGTGCCACTCTGTATACCGATTTCAGAATTTAGCTTGAGGAATCTTGTACAGATAGAGTTTATTAACGTTACAGTCCTAAATTACCATCTTTGATACTAGAAATTATGAACCTCAAATTTCACATCATTTCAGTTCTTACAGTTACCCAAATAATCCAAACCTCACGGGTCAGCAAACCTGAGTGGCAAATCTCACAAAGAGGCTGTCACACAAGATTCCTGGTGCTTCTGGCTCTGGCAGGCACCAAGGAGTTTGAAAGCACAGAAAAACAAAAAACAATAAAGTTAACTAAACATTTCTGAACAAACATTTCTCATCAAAGACTTGGTTTGAGTCCAGTTTAAGGGACAGGTGAAGGTTCAGCTTGTCTCTTGTTTTATCTGAACATATTTGAGCATCCTCATTAATTACTTAGACATCAGATTCGCATTCCCCAGACAATGTAGTCCAAAAAGTCATGCAAATAAGAAAGGGAAGATCGGGGGGGGGATGTGGACTGAACTTTGTGAAGATTCACTTGTTCTGTAAGATAACACTGAAATCAGAAAGAACCATCCTGAATGTGATCAGAATCTGAAAATTCACCACTTGCTTCACTGAAGAGGGTGGGAGGGAGAACCAAGGCTAATTTATAAGTACTGTATTGTTATAAGCATTAGAATCTGCATTTAGGCCTGTACTGTGAGTGAAGGAACCTGGATTCTATTCCCAGCTCTGACACATAGTTGCTGTGAGATCCTAGGCAAATAGCTTAGCATTCCTAGGACTCAGTTTGCAAAATGAGGATAATAATACTTGCCTACTCCACAGAAACGTTTGGAGGCTTCATCAATGAACCTTTCTAAAGGATGACGAACCTCAGGAGGAAGGTGCTACAAAAGGGCAAAGTACCATTATTTGCATTTGATTTGCTTAATAATTTTGGCTGGTTCCTGTTTTGTTGTGGTAACAGAAATAGGGAATATCCACAAAGTTTGAACCCCGGTCCAAAATTCAGTAGTGTTTTTATCCACTTGTTAGGTTCAGGTTCTGTCTAATATATGTAGACACATGTGCATATGTCCATGCATACACATGTTCCACAATAACTACTGCTTATGTATAAGAAGGGACTTGAAAACATGCCAACTCGTTGAACAGTGTTCGTCTAAATTTTAATCCAGGAAAAGTGTGTTTTAATAGCACCATAGTAAAGCTCTCTTCATAGAACCTCACTGTTCCCCATCATAATGTCTCAAAGCAACCTATAACAAGCAGTAATCTACACAACAGTATAACTGCGGTATCTTTTGAATCACTGCCATTACCCGAGAAAACCCCAGGAAGTGGTTTAAATGAGAAGCTGGACCAGGTATCAGCTGATGTCACAACACACACACACCACAAGTCAGTAACAATGAGGACATTGTGAAACCAGGAATAACCTCCCTTATCTTCAGCAGTTTGGGAAATTATTTCTAGCCCAATGACTACATAACTTGGGAACTAGTCAAACAGTTAATTATTCACCATGGGTTTAGTAATTAATCTCTGTTTCAGGCCAAGTCCTTGTGTGCCCAGAATAACGTGAAGATCTCCAGCAAGTGAAACAATAACACAAGTCTTTGGATCTACTTCTATAAAGCAGCAAATTTTCCATAAACAGCTGTGATTAAGCAAGGACAAAGCAGCAACCCAGACAGCCTCCTGTATAAACTAATTGAAAAGGAGGGTGATCTCATAAAACCGTTCAAACCAACATTCTTCTTTTAACCTCAATCATCCGGTCTTGCCCCAGAAAATATTACATCCCAGTGACTCTTTTTGAGAATGCACTGTAGCTACTCCCAGGGAGATTGGTAAAAAAACAGTTCAGGGCCACAGTGGTTTTAATCCTGTAAAAGGAATGTTTAGATAGAAGTGCTCCAGTGTGATTATCATGCAAAGAGGAGATCCAAACCCATAGCTGAAAGACCTGAGTTGTTACCACAAAGGCCATCATCCTGCATTGCACAAGCACCCAAATCTCTCAGTGCTCTGAATGGGAGCTTGCAGCACACAAAGAATCTTCAGGTGATGACTATAATATAAGCCACTATGACTAAAATATTATCCTTCCTAGTATAAAATGATAGAAAGTAGCTAAATTACTGCTCATAAACCAATTGCAAAAACAAGAAAAAAACCGTGCCTTCCAAAATGTTGGTGCTCACTTTTGTGTGCAAAATTCACCTTACAAACACCACAAACTCTTTATAGACTCAAAATGGGGGCAACAACCCAAGTTGAGAAGCATCACCTCCTCCGGCAAACCAAAAACCAAACACCTGCAAACAGGATACCTTATTAACACTAGTGGCCATATCTTACCATTGTGTCACACTGGAGCTGCCATTTTATTGAAGCCAATGGGAGCTCTGCATAAAAAACTGAGAGCAAGGTATGGATTTAAATGAAAGACATTTATAACATCAGGAAAGAAACAGACATATATGAACCAGTTTACAAAAGGCACACAGAAGATAAATAATCCAGCATAAAAGAAGACAAACTGATAAAATAAATACATTGTTTTCAATGTTCAAGTGTCAGAACAGCACAGTAGCACATTAACTGCATTTAAGCACTGGGAGGGAAGGCAGGCTTCCCTTCTGTGTTAAGATGGCATTCCCAGTTCATCCATTGCAAAAACATGGTACAAATTACCTAAAGATGTATCCTGCTTGATACATTTGCTGTTCTTCTCTTCATCGGGAAGGTATACAGACTAACATTCATCGCCTTATAACATACTTTCACCACTGCCTGACACTTAAGTTGTTTGCTTTAAAATAGCTGTGAGGAGAAGATAAATTATACTTTTGACCGACTGGGCGATCCCACAAGCGTTTGCGTAATGATAACCCATCACATACAGAAAGCTGACATTTCTCTAATTGGCATTTGCTGAATGCAACAGCAGTCTCCACAAACACAGTGGCCTTTTTATTGGCAACCTTTTTAATTATCTCACTTTTGTTCACATGGAATCTCCTTCCTCTCTTCAGAGAAAAGCAAATCTCTGCTTACTGCAGACACAAGAATGTATTATGCTCCTAATGAGTATTACTGTTAAAACAAACAGTTAAGGATTTACCTTAAAAGCCAGTATAAGTTAACAGTTTTGTCTCTGGAATCTGTGACAGAAAAGAGAACAATTCTGACCTTGAAGTCAGTGTTTCAGTGCCTCTTTGATGTGCTTCAGAACAAAAGTTCAAGCTGTATCTCATTTCAGTTTGTCACATTTTGTTTTTGTGTAAATCTGAAGAAAGAAATTGGAGAGAACAGTCAGGGTTGGCAATGCTTCCCCCTGCCTTCTGCTTCTCTGTCTGTTGATGCTGACACGTGCAGTGCATTTCCGTCTGCCTTTTTTTTTTAAAGGGTCACGGAGGCATTTGGAAGTTGTATTCCCATCCAAAGGGTAGGCTCCCTGTGGTGCTGCCACATTACAGTAAGAGCTCACAAAAGGGAAAGGTTAAAATCTGTGATCCTTTGACAGGCAGAATGCACTCAAAGAAAGCAATTTTACCCTTAACACAAGCCCTACTTAAACAACACAGTGCCCACATTTTCCAAACAGATGCTGGGATTTCATGCTTCGCTTAGTGACTGGTTGGGAGGAATGCAGAACTCTTTTAATATACCTCTGATTTTCCTTTCCTACTGTTTACACATCCCATTATCAATTTTTATAAAGGCAAAAGAGGATATTCCCCCCAAAAAATTGCAATTGTGAAACAAGCTTCTGATATCATATAAACAGCTGATGCAGTAAATTGTTGGAGAAATTGTTAGAGGTCCATGGGGAATATTGGCTGTAGTTATAGGAAAGGAACAACTAGTTCAGAACCAAACTGTACTCCTTAGCAGTGCATTTTAAAACAGGTTCATTATTCATTTGACTGTTAATACATTATTTGGATTTGAACATGCGGTTCCAACAACTCTTTCTTATAAAACTTCACATTTTCAGTAAATTTGCAATTGAAAGCTAACACATTTTTAAACTCTTGTTTATATTATAGTCAGACCAGAACAAACAAAATTAAGTTGCAATTGCCATTTTTACTGGAACTCAAGAAAAAAGATTCATGTGTCTGGGTATTAAAATTATAGTACGGTAAGTACGACTATTATTTTCTGCAAAACCTAGTTTGTAGCTTCAACAGAAACCATTGCTACTCAAGCTCGGTTCTCATGATCACCAGGTTGTGATGCGTGGCTATCTATCAAGCCTCTTATTCGTGGACATTGTAATAACCGTAATCCTACTATCAATATTTGTGCAAGATTCCCATTATCTTCTCTGGGAATTTCACAAATTGAACAATGGACTTGGCCATAAATGCAAAAAACTATGAAAACTATATTTAAATTCTTAAAACCCCCATCAAATTGGCAGTTTAAAAATTAAAATCTCTTTCCAGTGAAAATACCAGTATTTTTAAGGGGAAGACAGGTGAATCACAATACAGAGGGAGAGAAAAGGGAATGAGTTTCTCTGTAAGTGAAAAAATATCTATTTTTTAAAGAGTGAGTACAAAATCATAGAAACTAGAGGCAGAGGGTGGGGGAGGGACCTACCTACTCCTCTCCCAGCCAATGTAGGTATATTCTTTATAGAATACTTTTACAGTGTTTTGTCCACATTATTTGTGAAGTACTCAAATGAGACCTTTCATGATTTGTTTTAGAAGATTACTCCACAGTCCAGCTGATTTCACCAGTAAGAATTTTTTCTGATATGCAACTTTTAAAATTCCTTTTGCTCAGTTTCACCCTTTATAATACCTCCTTACACACCCTGAAGATAACCACTCCCTCCTAGGTGTTCACAGCTTTGAAGTACTTGCACAGAATGATATTTAATTTAAAACCAATCAAAGTGGAAAATGTACCTTATAAAAAAGCTTAATTAAAAGGAGAACTCTGATCCTCTGATATTGGGCCAGGCTCTGTGACTGTTGTAGTCAATGGCAAATCTCCAGTGCAAGCAGGATTGAGTACTTGGTCAAGACTCAAGAGAGTGAAAACAGGCCAACTTTCCTAACTGAAAGAAAGGCTATGTTTAAATCAGCAACACAGTGGCTACATTAGTAGCTTTAAGGATATAACGCTGAGCTCTGGAAGATGGAAATCTACTAGAGAAGCAGCTCTCCACAGCAACCCCAGAAAAATAGATTCCTATTCCTTTTAAGTCATTTGATTATACCACTGTAACCTGATGCACCATCATTCTGTCCTCGCATTAGCCAACCAGGTGTTAAATATTTTTGCACCCCCTTGCAGCATAACTCCTCCTCTTTCTTGTTTCCCGTGAAGAACTTCCACCGCAGTAACTGCTTTTTTTTTTTTGTCTTACTGAAGACTGAGGACCTGACTCTCCACAGCCTTATATCTTGGGTTGTCATTCATACTTGTGCAAAGTGAGCACAAAACATAACCAAATCAGAATGGTATCACTGTCATTCTGAGGAGGAGCAGCAGACGTCAGGGCCTTGTGAGTTGGTTTCCAACTAGAGGAGCAATATGTGATGTGTAATCAAGGTATTTTCTTAGCGAAGCTTATTTATTTATAACGTATGCATTAGTCCTTGAACAGAAACAGCAGACAGGCAAACTCCTCTTTCAGAAATCCCAGCCTAAACTCCAGTGGCTGATTCTCAGAAAGCAGCTCTGCACTAACAATTGCCTCTTGTTAGTGTGATTAAGGCAAAAGCCAAACACGCCTGCTGTTTTCAACAGCTCCCTTAAGCAGAAACTCTGCAACACATACTCAAAAAGGATAACAACAATACAATAGTTCTTCAAAGGACTGTACGCTGGTTACAAGCTACTGAAAGACTTCGTAAGAGTCTGAGTAACAGCACCATTTGGTAACTCTTGCTAACACGATCATTTTACACCCACCTAGTGAGGTATAAACAACTACACAGGCAGCACACGCAGGTCCTGAGTATGTGCAATGGAATAACTGCATCAAAGAAAACAACCACCAGCAAAGAAATTAGTTTCTCTTTTTTTAAAAACTTGATTGCCCTCACTGCCAACTGATAGAGAGGGTGATTGCTACCCTGTCTGAAAGCAAGAAAAGAAGAACGAATTGCTGGCAGAGACACCTTATGCCCGGGTGCTAAAGGCCAGTCTGACTGACCGCAGTTTAAGAACATGGATTTGCATTTTTCTCTTCCTCCTTGACTAGGGCCTGGTCTACACTACATGAGTAGGTCAACGTAAGGCAGCATATGTCGACCTAATTATGTCAGTGTCTACACTACAGCCTTCCTCCTGCCCTCCTAGACTGACACAATAACTCCATCTGTACGAGAGACAGAAAGCTTATGTCGGCGTACTTAGGGCAAGACAATGACTGTGTAGACACAGCGTTACCTACATTGGCTGTTGGTTCTATTATCAAAGGAGCCGTGAAACTGATAAGGCTGCCCAGCTCCCACCAGGGAGCCAGCAGAGATGGGGGCCAAGAAGCCAGGGTAGCGGGAGCCTGCTCCCTAGGGGGCAGAAACCCTGGGTGGCTTCCCCCCTGCTCCCAGAACCAGGGGTGAGGTGGGGGGAGGAGGCAACCCACCGGAAACCTGGGAGCCTGTGGGGCAGCCGGGCTCCAGCAGGGAGCTGCCAGCAGAGCTGAGAGACCAGGCTCTGAGCTCCTCCATGCTGCCCCTCTTAAGTTGGTGGAAGTGCTCCTGGTGGGGACATGTGCCACCGACCCAGAAGGGCAGCGCGGACATCAGCCACTGAAGTAATTACTGAGTTTTTAGTGAGACATACCCTAGGTATTTGGGATTGCCCTCCCTGCATGGACTCTGATTCAGGCTAGATGCTATGGGCCCAATCACTGCCATAATATGTTTCCACATAGCTATTGGCCCAGATTTTTAAAGCTATTTAGGCCGTGTTGCACTCAGCATTGTAATGCCTAACAGGTTTAGGAGCCTAAATCTAATTTTTAAGAGTGATTTATGCACTTAGACAATGCAACACTGAGGTTCATGGTGCCTAGAAAAATCACAGGAACAACAATTCAGTCTCCACAGCAAAATTAGGTACTAGTCTCCTGTACATTGTCTGGTGAGAGACAGGCACCTAAGAATGTGATTCAGAAAGCTAGCACACCAGGTGGGGAGCTGCGTACGCTAGTGGTTCCCAACCCATGGTCCAAGGGCTAAAAGTGGCCCATGGGGTCTTTCAAAGTGGCCTGCTGCTCCCCTTCCACTGGCTGCAGAAGGGAGCCACTGGCCTAGGGACCTAGGTGGAGCACACGGGGCTACAGGACGCATGTGGTTTCCCTACTGCAGCCATGGGGACGGGACATCAGCAAGGAGGCAGCCTCCTTGCTGAATTCCATCTGTCTAGCTACAGTGGGGAGGGGAGGGGGGGATGCTGGTGGAGACTGGTGGCCTTTCAGGGCTGTAAAAATATCTGTGGCCCTCGAGCCAAAAAGGTTGGGAACTGCTGGCCTAAGCTATCCAGTGGCAGATGCCAACCAGAGGTTTGTGAGCTAAACTCCACCCCTGTATTTGAAAGGGTTGCCTAAGTCTAGGCTGCAGAGAGGCACCTAGTTCTGTTTGGTGATCCACGAATGGAAACCTGTCACCTGGCATCAAGCAGGTTAGGAATCAAGATGTGTTTGTTGAAGGAATGATGTGGGTACCTGCCTCATTCCACACAAAATGGCCAATGGTGGGGGTGTGCACTTTATAACATTTGGCTCACTGGTTAGACAAATGAAATAGTCATTGTGCCAGAGAGCCAGAGTGAGAATGACTTTGTAGTCCAGAGGTAGGAGATCATGGGTTCAGTCTCCCTGCTCCAGTCACTCCTTCATTATTTATCCAGAGGGCAACACCTTCAACAGGAGACACTGAGGAAGCCCATCAGAATATCCCATTATTTGGTGGTTAGAGCACTCTTCTAATAGGTAGAAGACCCTTGTTCAAATCCTTTCTCCCGCTCTGACAGAGAGGTGCAGCCTCAGCTGGAGTACTGGGTCCATATCTGGGCACCACTACTTTAGGAAAGGTGTGGATAAATCAGAGAGAGTCCAGAAGACAGCAGAGAAAATGACCGAAGAAAACCTTACCTACGAGGAACGGTTAAAAAAGAAACCTGAGCAAGTTTAGTCTTGAAAAAAGAAGACTGAAGGTTGACCTGATAGTTTTCAAATATGTTAGGAGCTCTTATAAACCGGATGATGATAAATTGTTCTCCTTGTCCACTGAAGGTTGGACAGACTTGGAAAGGCTTAATCTGAGGCACGGGAGATTTAGGTGAGATATTAGGAAAAACTTTCTAACTATAAAGGGTAGTTCAGCTCTGGAATAGGCTTCCAAGGGAGGTTGTGGAATCCCCATCATTGTAGGTCTTGAAGAACAGATTGGACAACTACTCTCAGGGGTGGTCTAGATTTACTTGGCCTTGCCTCAGCCCAAGTGGCTGGACTTGACCTCTCAAGGTCCCTTACTGCCCTACGTTTCTATGATTCTATTTATCTATTAAATAAGTCCTTGACAATCCAATCCTGCAACTCTTACCCCATTCAAGTAGTCTTATGAAAGTCGAGGTGAGTTCTAGCATAGGAAGGGCTGCTCAGATAAGTAAGGGTTGCAAGATCAGGCCCCAAATGTCATATGACATACAGAAATATTGAAATGATGGAAACTTCCTGTGAGCCTATTCATCCAAGCTTTATTACACATTTGCATATAAATGATAAAAGGAGGGGAAACCCTCCATTTTTTGTTAAGTGGGAAAAAAAATAGTACTGAATCATTCTTTTTCCAATTCCTTATTTTTTATTGATGCTGCTGTGAGGTTCTGCTTTTGGTTGTTTTTTCCTCTTTTGATAAACTTATGAAGAATATCAAAAATATAATCATCTGTTATTTTTCCCCCACCGCAAAAACAAAATGAAGTGTTCAAAAAGTGTGTTGAATTTTCCCACCTATGTTTCCTGTATGGTACTTGAAATTTTTCGCATAGCATAATCAACACATCTTGAACCCTTATCATGCAAGCTGACCTGCATTGGAGAACCCCAAGACACATATAAAAACTCAATGACTTTAGCAGGGTTTCCTGAAGATTCAAGGGTACACTTGCATGTACCAGCTTGCAGGATTGAGGTTTTAGTGTTCCCAGAACCATGGAAATGGAAGGCTAGAAGGAACCTCAGGCTTGAGAGATCATCTAGTCCACCCCTTCCACGTTGAGGCAGGACCAAGTAAACCTGTATCATCCCTGATAGGTGTCTGTCTAACCTGTTCTTAAAAGCATCCAATGACAGGGATTCCATAACTTCCTTAGGTAACCCTATTCTAGTGCTTAACTATGGTTTTAATAAGATTATTAATAACTAATAGAATCATAAACTTTCGCATTCCTAGAAGTGGTTAAGTCATTACCCAGCCTCCTGCTTCAAAATGCCCTTAAGATATGCAGCTGACTAATGCCAACAGCATATCTTGACGTGAATGAATGTTTTCATTGATTAGTAGACAGCGATGTCTCCTCCACGCAGTCCCTCTTCATTGAAGGCAGTGATGGATCTTTTGTTACCTCTGGCATTCTTTGTACTGTGTGCGTGTGCCCTGTGGTTCCTCTTTACCCCCAAGAGGAGTGAGGCACACAGGGTGCTTGGTGAAACAATATATATTGATTTGTTGTCACTGTGATAGAATAACAAATATCATGCGCTAGAGCAGGCATTCTGGTCATCGGGTCACAGGTAGCACTGAAATTAAATGCATGTACTTTTGAATCCTATCCAAAACATTAAAAAACATTTTCGAATTCAGCACCTTTCATATTCAGCTTTCGGTTTTCCTTCCCAAAGTATAGCAACTAGAGCTGTGTGCACAGCGGGAGCTAGTTAGTTACACATTAAAGCACAAAAACAGTTTGCTTATGCTGTTATTAAAAGATACTGTGGTCACCCTAAAGCAGTGTTTCTCAACCTTTTTGATACCAGGGACCGGCTTGCTGCCTTCCTAAACTGTGTCAGGGAGATCTCAGGTAGCAGAGCCGGTCCACGGACCGGTCATTGAGAACCACTGCCTAAAGCACTTGCTAATTCTGCCTTAGCTCAGTAGGTAGCTACCTCAGTATCCGCAGTATTCCCTACAGAGAATATGCAAAATAATATAAATATTAAGATGAAATATTTAGCTAGGCATTATCTAAAACAACTGGCAAGATTTTAAGAGTAACCACCGAATACAGAGAGGCTCACCCAAGGAAACAAGGTTTTCATCACCAAGGCCCTAATCCTATAATGAACTCTGTGCAAGTGTACCACCGTACCCAGCCTGACTGAAATCAGTGGACACAAGGATCCATCTGCAATGAGCCCATTGCAGAATCAAGGTCTAAATTAGTACTCATTCCTAGAATGACATCCCTGTCACAAGACATGAGGAGTTACACCTACACACTGCCACAAGTAAAAATGGACTGCAACCCTTATTCTTACATATAGCCCTCCAGTGAGCAGCAATTTGCTAACACTTATTTTCCGCAAAATTTAAAAGCCTTTTCAAAATATTTTTGAAGGCCCATACAATTTTTCTGGATTATGATATTTAGCATTTGCAAAAATATTATAAAATATTACAACAATCCCTGAGGGGAAAGGGAAAAAATAAAGAGAACATCAACCTATTGGATGACTTTCCCACAGATATTAAAGTGAAGCTGGTCAGTAAAGATTCCTGGAAAGTTTCAGTAAATAAACATAAAAAAGCAGCCGTGACAAACATATCTGCAGGCTTTACTTTGTCTAAGCGCATCATTCCCAGGAGAGTTCAGTGAATTCTATTGTAAATGACTCAAGACTCATCAAGCTTTTTGTGCTTAACGTTTTACAGATTCTGAATTATAAAACTAGCTTGTCATAAGTCACAAAATCATGTTGAAGTGACTAAATTTTTTCACACAGGGAAAGAGAGAGAGAGAGAGAGAGAGTAAACTCTTAACCATGTTACTTACTATACTAATCATTTTCCTTTTTCCTATTCACTGGATATTTTAAGTCTCTTTTTAAATTACCACTTCGATTGCTGGTATTTCTATCGAATGCATCGCCAAACAACTCCCAACCAGTAGGGAAGCAGATTTAGAGAGACAGTGCCCAAGCCATTGCATGCATTTATTTGTGCTGAGTGCATTATGCATAACTTGCTTCCCCACAGAGTGAGGGCATTGATGTTGCAACAGCATGTTGAGTTCTATAGAGGCTAACTTTATAATAACTAATGAGTCAAATAATCACTGGGGTGGTTAATTAACTAGAACAGGAAATCCACTTTCACTGATCATCCGTGTGCTAAGTCCAAAGGAAAAGATATACAGGAGAAATAAAAATGAAGATCACATTTTTCCTCTGAAAGCTTAAATGTCTTAAAATCCTGCCCAGAAATCATGTGGCTGTTAGCTGAGAATGCTGAAAAACAAACTATGCACCAAAACGGATAGGGGCAGACCACGCACATGACTGCAGGAGATATCCCTCGCAGGGAATTCAGAGCCAGCTGCCTACCATGCCTTAAATTATATAGTCTGATAAACAAAGATAATTAATTGTAATCAACGAGCTGCACAGTTCTTTATATTGCACCCATTCTACGTTTCTGTGAACCTCACTGCCATTTCCTGAAAAGTCTGGCTGCCAGCAAAAGGGCTTGCCAGATCTCTGAGCCAGAGTTCAGGAGGAGTTGAATATGGTATCTGCAGTCACATCTGTGTCAAAAGGAATAAGCACAAAAGAGGGAAAAGAAGAAAGGGAAAGTGCCTCACTATCTTGAGCTGACTCCAGCTACTAAATTATCGCAGAACACTGCTGACACAATCTCACAACTATACTGCAGCCTCATTTACACATGTCAGAGGCAGACAGAGGAGGTGGGAAAGGTAGAGTGAAAAGAAATAAGGGAGATAAATCATTTCATGCATTCATCATACTCATTTCCATAATAGAAAGTATTTAAGATCAGGAAATAAATTGCTACCACAAGCTCAGTGGGTCACTGTGGCAAGTGTAACATAACCTAAAACCACCTAACCTACTGCACCTTTAGATTTAGTCCAGATAATCCCTAGATTAAATTTACCAATAAATCCATTTCCAATTCCCAGCTATTTAAAAAAACAAAAACCCACTTCAAATTCCACAGCACTAGATGCAAACAGCATGTGCCCCCGGGATAAAACCAGACTGACAACCTGCCATAAAGAACAGCTAAATAAATACATTTAAATTATTCTGCTACAGTCCGGAATATATCACTAGAAAGCTATGAAGAGTTATTCAGTGCATCATGTTCAACAATTCTCCAGCACAGCTACTTTCTTTGGGTGCAGGAAGCATACCTTTCCACTAAAGGAAAAGCTATAGAGCCGGATTTACTGCCTTTCAGACAAGGAACTTCCCCCCTCCTCTTTAGCGCCCCTCCCCCAGTGAATAATATCTCAGTACTACCTACATTTATCAGCACTGCAATTCCGTGTCTTCCGTCATTCAAAGAACTTAACAGCCTGGAAATTCCTGTTGTCCATTATTTGAGGTCACAGATAAAAGCTAAACAGCAGCGTGACTCCCATCAATCATAAGTCACTCACTGATACAATGTATGGTAGGAGACCTACTGATGTAAGCTAGTCACCAGAGAAAATACCCACTGATGACGCATATCCAGGCATAAAAATAGTTACAGGGCCCCCAAAGGGACTATTCAACAGCCTACATTTAGATATTCTTACAAGAGACCTGAAGTCAATTTGCTGGTATTAGATGGCTGGGGAACGTTGAAGTTTAAGCTTCCTCAGCAGCTTTAACCACAAATAGATGGTATAAATAAACTACTGCAATTACAAGCTGTTTTGTAAATTTTAACACAAGGATTAAGCCTAAACAGAAGCACTGACTATAAAATGCTATACAGTCTCTCTCTCTTATTCTGCATCTTTTAATTTACCAACTCTTTTAGCGTATTACCAAGGATAAAGTAAACAACTTTAAATTAATCTAGAGATATTCAAATTAAGCATCTCATCCTAACATACCTGCATACAATGTTTGTCTGAAATAAAATATCAACCCCCCAAAATAGATGTGATTTTTTTTTTAGGTCTGTCCCATGGGTATTATTTCTTGGGACAGTTCACAGCTATCTTGGCAATAATCATTGTGTGAAACTGTGCTGAATCTTCTGCCTTTCTTCTTTCGCTTGTCTGTCATCCATTCAAAAACCATAGTACTGTAAATCTTTTAACTCAGAATCCCAAAACCATGCAAAGACACATTACTGCCCATATCTAACAATTACTAGATATTTTTACATTAATATCTAGTTCAAAACACAGATTTTCTACATTAAATAAGCAGTTATTATGGATATCTCTTACTCCTTGATCTTAATTAGGATTTTCAGTATGCTCTCAATTGTAATGGAATTGACTAGGATATCAGTGAGTCTGCCAAAACTCTTGACATCAGTTCTGTTAGCAGTTCTGTTGCAACTTCACACCAAATTAAAAATCTTTGGGTAACATTTTCAAAAGCTCTAAAGTGACTTAATAGTTTCGAAAATGTTACTCTTTATCTTAGATAGCCATACACTAAGGGATTTATACCCCTCTACTTGGCAAGCAGGAAAACAACAACAGAGAAGGCCATTTTTGTCCTACGCTGCTAAGTTCTACCTCACTTTCTTCATCTATAACGCTGCTATTTAAAAGTGCAAATTATTTTAGCACAATAATTTCACAAAGCATGCACATTTTCTTCTGCGCATATAGGCTGGCAGTTTGCTTGGCCTAGTTTAAAACCCTAACTAGAAGTGTTCATCAGTGCCAACTAGCTGATTATCCCCTCCAAGTTGCTGGAAGGAGCCTTGTGTTGTTCTCTCCTTCTGTCACCTTCTATTAGCCTCCCTGCCTTTTTCCTGGGTGCCTACTCAGTTTCAACAGAAAATATGGGAGACGACAATCCAATCCTGTAGTGCACTCTACCGTAGGAGTTCTCACAACACAAAACAAGTGTCGTAAAAAATAGCAGAGATGTAAACGCGTAAGATAGCACACCACCGAAGATCTGTGAAGCACCCTTTATAGCAAGTTTGCTAATTCAAGAGGAAATCACAACCTGCAATATTTCACATGACATACACAGTCTCTCACCAATAAGAAGTGGGTATTAGAATTCTCTCTCTTTGCAAGGAAACGTTTCAGTAACTGGAAGGCATGTCAGACTTGTGGGTTTTTAATGAGATGATTTTTTGTCACATTTCTGAAATGAACATAATTATCTTCAGTCACTGATTAGCCTAACTCTGCAAACAATATAAGAGCCCAATCCTGCTCTCCCTGAAGTTTCTTCGATGGGAGAAAGACTGGGCCTCTTAGGGAGGAAACACGCCTTCTGACTAAATCTAGTCCCTCCTTGAAGGCTTATTATCTAGAGTCAAGGCATGCACACTAATTTTCTATATGGCCCACATGATCATATTATGTTACCTTTGCCCTAGTGTATTCCACTCCTGGAGCACCATCTTTGCTGTATCCCCCTGCGGTTCTTCTCTTTACTTAGCTAGAAATGCTTTGAGGCAGGATCATGAGCCACATCTTGGCCCCCATTCTGGTCTGACAGTGCCAGGCAGGTGAAAAAATGGTTAAACTGGCTATCTGGGGATTCTCCCAGAACAGGGAAATTCCAAGCTCAGAGGGGGTAGATCTGACATTTTCAGCGCTGTACTACGCTAATTCTGGCCCTGGCATAAGGTAATGTGTCAGGGCATGGCTGCGGATAAGAGGTATGGCTAGAGCATTGATGTACTCTAGTGATCCTCTCTTAGCAGAACATCCTCTTGGCTGCTGTTACCAGCCAGTACAGCTGCCCCAAGTTACACCAGTGCCTGACCCGGCTCTCAGCCAGCCCCAGGATTGACAAGGTGCGAGGAGGCAGTAAAGTAGAGTAAATCCACTTTTTTGCTGTCCCTTCAGATGCACCAAGCACTGCTCAGCCACACCTGAGGGCTTAGCCATCTGTCTTTACATGTTTCACTAAATCCCTGCGAATGTCTATGGCACTGTATTAGAACTAATAAAAATAATGAAATAATGAAATGCAGGCATAAGAAAATAGACAATATATTTTGTGTTTTGTGAGATCAGAACTGATTTGACGATTAATGCAAATATTGTAAAAATGAATAATGCATGTTATCAAAAGAGATTGATCTTATCTTTAGCTTTAACAGAAATTATTTCCAGCAGTCTCTAGTAGTCAGAGTTCCATGCTTGTTAAATATACTATCTATCTGTTACACAGTTCACAGTGGTGTTGACTCTCAAGATTTCATGAGCCTTGTGATATTTGATGTTTATCTTAATTGCTGGTGTTTATCTTTAAGCCCAAGCTCCTGGAGTCATGTGATTTCCTACAAGAATCTTAGCATTCATTTCAAAGAAAAATAAAGGAAGCTGCTAGCTGTCATGGTTGGGGAGAAATGCTTGAAAATGTGATCCTTAAATGCTCAAAGCCCAGAAGGCAAACATTAACACCTATCCACCAATATTTATCATTTTAAAAAACTCATGATTTTTCAGACAATGATTTTTGAGGACCTGACTCATGACTTTTGAACGCTTGTTTTTTTGCAATAGTGCAACTGAGAGAAAGAATGCTTCAGCATGCAGTCTTACATCTATCCCTTGGCAACAGTTTTAATACAACATTCATTCAGATGATTGGGGAGCACAAGGTTGCTCCTGGAACATCCCGCTGCACTGAGAAAGTTAATTTCCTACATGCACATGATCTGTCCTGACGTACAGAAGGGTCAATCATACTGCCAAGTCATTTAGGAAAGATTCTGGTGTTTTGTTTGGCCACCAGCTTATCACTGCATTGCAAAGCCATTAAAATCACCTTTACCTATGATACCAACCCCATGATACCACAGTATTTATTCTGAGCAGAGGAGGGAAAACTATTTTGACATTCCAGAGGCACCAAAAAAATGTACTCGAACAGACAGAGTCAAGATAAAACCTGAATATTAACAAAAAATCTTTATTTGTTTTACTAAAGACACCATAGATTGTTCAAATAAAGAATAAACTCTTTTGTTTATTTCTGACATTTCACTCAGTTTAGACAGTAAAACTTTAGGCCAGTTTCACTTTGTTTATAACCAGTTTTAGTATCCAGTTCTCTTATGCTAGCACAATGGTTTTCAGTCTGTTGACCGCCCCTGGGGGTCTGCAAAAAGTTGTCCTTACCACGCGACAGTGGTTTCCAAGCTATTTTCTGCGGCCCCCTGTGTGTCTGCAGACTATCTAAGATTTCCAAAGGGGTCTGCACCTCCATTTGCAATTTTTTAGGGTACCGCAAATGAAAAATGGTAGAACAAGCACAAGGCTAGTGTGTACGAGTTTCCAACACTTCAGCAAAACATTCACATTTTTAAAGTTTGCTTTTAACAAAATAAAAGGCTCATTTAAAAAAACCCTCAAAACAGCCCTGATTGTAACATCCTTCCACAGAAAAAAAGTTGGTGTCCAGTGGGTGTAAAGGGAGATGGGCCAAAAGGAAGATACAGATTTGGGAGGGCTGGAGATGGCAGATATATTGCTGCCGATGATAATGGTAGGCATGAGTGAAATCTTCAAATTTACTGCATAGGGGGAAATGTAATGGAAAGGTCTAGGAGAGGTAGAGTCATAATTGTATAAGCTTTCTTACCTAAATAAGTATTGGGGAAATATGTGCAGTGGCAAAGCTTCAGCACTGTTTTGAAAATACATACTCATGAGCAGGAAAATGATTAATTAGCTCCTGCTCTCCCATTTTTTTATTTTAATAAAGCTATAAGCTAAGGTAATATTCGCAGACTCTACATGGCCAACAGGACTGCTGACATGACAAGAGTTTTTTTTTTCATAATCCATAATACAGAATGCATTATTCATACCAGAGAAAATACCAGAAGACAAGCAATATAAGTTGTGGGTTAAAGTAAGTGTACAAACTTTTGTTACAGAAGTGACATATTTTCAAAGAGAAAATGGACACCACAGTTATATTTCTGCAGCTGGGAACTATACAGACTTCAAGATGAAACACTGTGTAGGCAAAGGATGCAGGCCCCAAATTAGCAAATTATTTTTAAAGTTTTTAGAACTGCAATTTTGGGAGTGATACTTGGATTGCTGAGGGTGGAACAGTGCAGAGAACTTAGCCACTGTGTGACACAGCATTAAATAAACCACCATGTTGAGATCAGAAACATAAAAAATAGGCCTAGTACTTTCAGGCTGCTCCAATATCAGCGCCACTCTCACAGGACTCTTCATTTTCTTATAAAGACACCTGGGCCTCAGTTTTGTTGCACAGCACATCTGTAACATTTGCAAATCAGATAGCATTCTAATTTAATTGAAAGTGACTTTTAAATATTGCCCAAGGGGATGGATCTCTGATGTTGTCTTATCAATTATTCTATAATTAAAGGTCTGATCCTGCAAACCCTTGTCCACATGAAGTCTCCCTTCTCAGGAAAACAGCTCAACTAACGTCAATGAGCCAATGCTGCATTTCCTCATGTCATCAGTAAAGTACAGGAATAGGGAAGGGGAAGGGAGGCAAACTGGCTTTAAGGGACTGCTCAGCACCTGACACAATTTAGAGCAGCCCTAAGGCTACCCTAGGTTGTGCTGACTTGTAATTGTCCTCTCTATGCCATTACATCAACCAAAGATAGCCAGATGATAGCACCCTCTGGCTATGATCCCCCTTCCCATCCTGTCTCCAACCCCAGGCAAATCCTCTACACTGAGCTGTTATACTGGATGGGGTAATATGTGGCAGCTGTCTATCCCTAAAACAATGTAAGGGAGCCACCTCATAAAACACAATCAGGGTCACTGGGTCTCTGTCCGGTAGGTAGAGCGATGCTTGGTAGTACGGGTTTGCAGGACTAGATGCAGCCTCATTTTATCTCTAACAGACTTTTAACTTTTACAAAGTAGAAACAAACCACATCAAACCATGCTCCTGTCAGCCTCACCTTTCCTGGTTAGTCTGTACAAGCAAACTTGAATTTGGTAATCACAATCCTAAAAGTATTGTTCGTTCATCTCTAATTCATTCAGAAAAGAGAAGCCCATCATGTGACTGGGGTTACCACAAGGCGGAGTACAGGGAGCTTCTCTTTCCCTCTGGCCCAGGATCCCAGTTAGCCTATCAACAGTGCTATAGAACGCTATGCACAGCATCTAAGTGAAACATCCAACCAAACCATGCCCAGTCCAAATAATACAATAGCAGCTGCCTCCATGAAAGTTAAGGGTTAAGCTAGTCATAACAATCTTATTCTGTACAAAAATCTTGTGAGAAAAAAGTGCATTTAGGTGAAAACGGTAATTATATTCTTGGTTTAAACATTTCCCTCATAGAAATCCTATAGAATGTAATGGAAAATTATAACTTTTCTGTGGTGTTTCTTCCCTCGACCAGTCTACAGAATGTAATGGACAATTATACCCATACTATAGTTTTCTATAGGACGGTTAAAAAACCTACAGAAAAGGAGATTATTCTTTATTAAATTCTACAGGTTTTAAGAGAAATTTCAGTAGACTACTCCCTACAACATTTTGATTGAACCCTGTTGGATTTCATCCCTATACAATTCTACAGAACTTTTCCATACAGTTTATGCTTCTTTGAATAAAAATATTATCAGCTATTGTTTTCTGTACCTGTGCTATCTTGTTTTTTCTGCTATTAGTGTCTCTCGCCCCTCTCATTTATGGATATGCCCAGCATACTGTGATTCCCGTCCACTTAGTTCTTTTCAGGCAGACTTTGGCAATCTTTGGAAGACCTAGACCACGACATCACAGCTGGAGCTAGGACCGGAGCTACAACTCTGACAGTCAAAGTTTCATCATTCCCTTCCCATTCAATTGATGCTGAAACCTGAGTGACTGCTCTCCCAAACCAGTGGCAGGCCAGATTTCAGACTCCAGCTGTGATGCCACACTCCAAGGCTTCCAAATATTGACTAAGATGCAAGACACAAAAAAGCAGATCAGCACCTAATATTTCTAATGTAAAAACATATCCTTTTATAAAAAATGTATGGAGCTGAATTATTACAGAAATACCAAAGGAAAGACCTTTTTATATATGCAATATATTTTTAAAATACCCAAACTACAAAGCAACCAGTATTTCACTGCCCTTACAACCCTACTCAATAGTTTATGAGTTTTTCTGCTAATTGGCCTACCTACAAAAGCAGAGGAATTATGATGGCAGCTGCAGGAAGGAAAGCAAGGGAACCGCTTCTTCTCTGTCTGAAGAAGTCACTTACAGAGCACAGAGTATTCACCCAAGACTTACAACCCTGCCACTGCACTGCACGGGAAGGAGATGGTTGCAGGGTATCTGGTTTTCAACTGGAAAGTCCAGTCGAAAAGGGGATCTGGTACGGACACTTAAAAGTTCAGTTACCCACAGTAACTAGCCTTCACCACTGGAGGGTGGGAAGAGCAGCAGCTGCTGCTGGACTGTGAAGATGCTGCTCTCTGCTCAGCTCCTGACAGACAGGACCCATCTCCAGCCTCTCCAGCAGAGAAGTAGGTACTGGTGCTGGCCACCCAGGGGGGAATCCTCCACCCCAATTTCCCTGGCTCTTCACTCTGGGAACTGACCCTCTGTCCACCTAGCTGTGTCCTGATTGTCCCTGCCCGTGCCCCTTACTCTAGGCACTGACTCCCCTCTCCCCCCCACCATGCCCCAATCAGGTAAGCAGGCAGGCTCCATGTCAGCTCCTCCCAGCCCAGCTCTGCAGGTGGCAGGTGAATCCCGGGAGAGCAAGCGACAGAGGTAGGGGTAACCAGGGGCAGGGGGAAGGGGGGCAGGGCAAGGGTGTCTGGTTTTCAGCAATTATAAAGTTGGCAGCCCTAGGAGAGGGTCAAACTGAAAAAGAGATGATGAGAAGAAAGAAGAGAAGAAAGACAAGTCGAAGAGAAGGCAATTCAGAGTTCTACAACAGGTAACTTCTCCCCCAAATCACATCCTTCCACTTTTCAAAACTAGATGAAACAAAGGAAAGAATAGCAAGGCCGGGAGCCTTGAGAGAGCAAGGTCCTGCGAACAGTTCCACAACAGAAAGAGGTGGCAGGGGAAATGAGGGAAAAAAAGACCCAAGCCTTTTTGGAGAAACTTGGTTACATCTTTTAGTTTTGTGTCAGGTCAGCTGACGGGAACAGGAATCCTGGCAATTTCAGGTCCTGCAAGCTGGGGTGTCAGAACACATTAGAGACATGTAAAAACCAGGACTTGCAGACATCCAGCCCCTACAAAGATTCGTGCTGGTATGGCAATGCTTGCCAAACACATCTGGGCCCCGTCCAGGCTGGAACTTAGTGTATAGTTTCTCCGCAGGCAGTCATGTTTCAGGTTTCCAGTACCAGATGTTTGATGCTTACATTTAAAAGGCAAGGTGCCTTAATGTAAAAGCTTACCATAATGACAGGGAGTCGTGAGACATACAGCATCAGGCATTTGTAGCCCAAAGAACGGATTTCCCGTCCATATTAAAGAAACCTCTTGAAAAACTGATTATAAGCAAATTAACAGTTAGACAAGCTAGTGACTAATACTGCTGGAAAAAGAACATTACACAGCCATCAAACCTACAACAAAAATCTGGAAGTAAAATAAAGACAGCTCCTAACTGCAGCACTGACCCAACAAGAGGAGGGACAGGGAAAAAGCTGGAGAAGGATTACAAGTGTTTGAAATGTAGACATGGATTCCCAGTTCTCATGGCATCAACTAAAGGGTTGTTTATCCTCAAAAGCCCAGGAAGAAAATTTGGCTGTCTAATGAAAGATGTTCTTTTTAACTTTCCAAATGACTCGGAATGCATTAGCCTGTTCTGTCAACTGCACCTACATTTATATCACGTTTTAAGGTTACCAGCCAATGCTCCTACTAGACTTTTTGACAAGGGCTGAATAAATACTGTAGCCCAGGGAGAAGGGAACTAATTGTTGAGGTCTGAAAATAAAATCAAATGTAGATTAATAGAGAGCATGAATAAACTTACTATTGGGAAAGTATATACACGTTTGAGTTATTATACACTATTGATTGTATCATTTGACTTTGCTTCACAAACATTAAATGAACTATGAAGTGAAAGCCAAAGATTAGTTGCTTCATAATTCATTCACAAACCCCCTCCCGAAGCCAAAACTAAAATTCCAAAGTTCCAGAAGCTAGTGATTTCCTCGCTGACACAGTAAGTTCTTTGTCATTTGTTATGTGGCTACTGCTTCAAGACATATTATTCCATCTCTTTCCAAATTTAATAACATATACTAATTTCTCCTGAACACTGAGATGAAACCACAATCCTCATTTATTTGCCCCTGGAGCTGGTTTTGGTTTAATCTAATCCAGTGTATTAATCCTGTTGTGTTACCATTTGCCAAATCTACATGGAGCTTCTCACTTCAGCTCTTCAGCAGTGATCAAAGAAATAATATTATCTGCCACCGCTATACATAATTGTAGTGTAATACGAAGGGGCTTCTCACTTTCCCTTCCTCATTAGATAAAGATAAATTAGATTCCCCATTACATAAAGAAGCTCAGGCCCAGAGCTGCAAAGGGAGTTAAATTCATTTGAGGATTTGGGCATCAGCCCTTTTTTGGCCTGATCTCTGCAATGAAGGAGAGAAAAAGAAGTTTTCTCTCACAGTCTGGTCCCTCAATGAAAAACGTGGGCTATATATAAAAATAAAACTGTTGCGTTGCCAACTCTTGCTGTTTTATCATGAGTTTCACAATAGTGGATGTTTTACTTACAGCCCCACCTCATGGAAACTTCTGATGATCAGGATTTTTGGCACCTGACTCATGGTTTTTGAATGTTTGTGGTTGGCAGTACTGGTGACCTAGTCCAGTCCAATCTTCTTCTGCTTTCAACCGAGAGCAGGACTAACCTCCCTCAGTCAAGCAAAGACGTGGAAAGTGGAAAGCAACCATGCACAGCCCACTTTTCAGGAAGAGAAGCATCCAAGGCGAGGGGAGAGTAAGCATTTTAGTGCTGATGATCCCCACATCTGAGCAGAGACCAGCAGAGTGGGAGGAAAATGACTTCAGAGCCTCAGCCTCTTCACCCAGTGAAGGAGAGACTGAGGAGGAAAAGCATCTCAAGCATCTCAGAGTTTTTGCTTCCCTTTGATACAAAAGAGGGATTCCCCTCCCCACCCACTACAGGTCTGGGAGCCTAATACCAAACTGAGCCCAAGTAATGTGAATGATAATAATGGACATATTTAAGAAGACAGTTAGTCTGGAGGAAGATGAAATAAAGGTGTCACATGATACACAATTCATTCACAACCCCCTTCCCAAGCCAAGCCTAAAATTCCCTTTTAGTCTGGTATTTTGGGTAGTCTACTTTGTTTGATTAGGTGGAAGAACTGCAGTACAAAGAGGAGCCCTCAGGTGTATATGAATACCAATAGCTGACTGCATATCAGTAGCACTGCTCTTCTAGCAAAGAGCAGAGTCAATAGCATTCTGCTTACAGTGAGTCTCAAAATGCAAAATCAATTTTCTTATCCATTTGCATTACTACCGAGCTTGACATTGTGTGGGGACATGAACATACGAATGTGGTACACAATTTAAAAAAAAAAAAACAGAAGTCTGACCTCTTAATCTAATTACTCTACAAGTCCTACGGTAACAATGAGCATCAATCTGCCTCATATCTTAACAGCAACAGCGTTCTGCCCTACCTGCTTCCCTCTCAAAATGATCCAACTTGGGAAGAAGCTTTCCAGAGGTCTGCTCTGGTTTTCTGCATCAGCATGAATTTCATCCTAGGGTGCTAACAACTGCATTTAGGCACCTTAAGGGACTAGGTGTCAATGTGAGCACGTAAAAGGAGCGCTATTGATGCCACAACCTTGGCGTCCATGTTTTAAAACTGTATTTATCATACCCATCCCATGTCTTCTAGACCTCACGCTTTTGGATCATTCTAATTCTTACTCTCTCCCCCCGGGTTCTCTCTCATTTCTCTACTGCTTTTTTTGTATTTTCTTTTCCTTCCTCTCTTTTTTATTCTTTCTCTGCCCAAACCAAAGCAGCATCTCCTTTCTCTTTTGTACTGTCTCCATTCTCCCTCACGTCGAGCCTCTCTTGCTCCTCCGTCATTCTTCTGCCCTTGCTCCCCAACCCATCTCTCTTCTGGTTCTTGCTTCTCTCTCCTTGTTTTCTCCGTTCTTTGATGTCTCTCTTGTTGCTTTCTCCTCATCTTTCCTGTCAGAATGAATGAGTGAGGTCCCCCACTGGGCAGGTACTTTTCAAAAATAGACATCCTTCAAAGTGTTGTACCAGCTCTGGGCGCCTGAAAGGAATTTGGAGCCTTACATGCTACATTGTTCCGTGTGAATGACCCTGCTATTCATTCAGCACTGTATGTACAGTTCTTTTGTGAAAAGGAAACTGAAGATGAAGGTATCAAATAATGTGGGACAGCACAGACTAATTTTAAACCCAAGATTTTAACATATTGCATTTGATATTTATTTGGGCTACATACAACCAGGAATCACAAGTACCACATATCAGGGAGCATGTCAAACATGGCATTAGTCAACTCGTTTGGGCCTCCAAGTGCTGCTCTACTCTGAAAAAAGACTGGTTGAAAATGGCACCTTCTTACTGGTTCTGTTCCCTGGCAGTGAAATTGGTCCCTGTGCAGAAGGCCAAAACAAGACCACTGCATCTCTTAAGACCCATTAAGCCCTCCAAAAAGATGTCTAAGTCCTGTGCTCGTCTTTTGCATCAGGCATCAGGACAAATTCAACCCCCTGTGCATTCTCCTAGACAGACAGTCCTACTTCAGTGACAAAAACACTTTTTTTCTTACTATTTTTTCTCTTGGTAGCTCAAAAAAGTAACACAAAAAAGATAAAGTGAGTTGAATTCTGCCCCTGCTCGCACATCATCAACAGAACAGTTAACTAAATTCCATCTGCCAGGCTTCAATCTCCCCTGAGTTACACCCATGCAACCCCACTGAAAACTATGGGCCCATTAAACTGAATTCATTGCTGCTTTACCTTGCCAGATTACCACTGTTTTACAAAATACTAACATCTGGAGATCTCCTCCACCTGCCTGCCTACCAAGGAACTATGGCAGCATAGGGTACTGAACCCTAATGTACTAGCACCACTGCGCCTCGGTGAAGAGCAGGCCAGCATCAGAGACAGGAGCTTAAACAGGTAGAAAAGACAGAGTTCGCTCTTTTCCTCATATTCCTACACGAGGATGTCAGGAAGCAGAAACAATGTAGCTGTTCCTGCTTCTCTGTTAGAGTAGGTGAAGAACGTCAGAGGTGGATGCAGACAGGAGTGAGGAGGCAGAAGGGGATAGATAAAAATCAAGAGAGAATATAATAAAACACTGGGGGCAACAGCAGTGAAGTAGTGAGTCTTGAGGGAATTATAATTCCTTGGATTATGCATGCTGACCAAGCCTTCATCTTCAGAGAACACACCACAATCACAAGAATTATGTATATTCTCTTGGCTCAACATCTGATTGCTATTTCCCTCATTTCCCAAAAACAGTTTTAATTTAATGTCCTCATTTTGCCATGTATCTGGGAAGAAAAAAACACCATGTAAAGACTGTTAGAAAGAGCTTGAGGGCAGCTTGCATTCATCTCAGTTCTTATATATATATAAAAATAAAACTCAGAGTGTTTTATTTTTTTCCAACTCGCTCCCAACCTCTCACTCTGAATGTATTAATACCTCCACCTTGAACACAATTGGGTACTTCGTGTTGCCATGGAACTAAAACCTTTGCAGTTTTGATGGTGATGTATGCCAGGGAGCATAGTGTTCTTACACTTCCTATAACAGTGGTAAAAATCACTGCATAGCATTAACTCCCCTAACATTCTAGATATTCAGCTTCTTGTCTGTTCATCTTGACACAAGCTTTGTTTTTTCTGTCCTGCTACATGTAAGTAGACTATATCAAGCATAGCTATGCTTGACTACATAAATCCAATATGTCACATGCTGAGCACGTTTTAGAGTACCAAACTATGGACTTTCCCATTTTAAATCAAAAGTGGTTTGCAAGCATGCACCAACTGAGGCAGTGACGGAGGAGGGTACAAGTATATGAAATAGAATATGGATTTGGTGACTGTTATAAAGCACATGCAACATGCTGTTTTAGTAGCTGATTTCTACTGCTTGTTTAAAAAGCTCCTGATATTACAAGTCCAATTATTCTGTGACATTCTGTGTGCATTTATCAAACAGACTAAATTAAATTGCAAGATTTCGGGGGCAGGAACCAGTTGTTTCTGTATGTGTTCATATAGCTTGGTATATTAGGGCTCCAACAGTGATTAGAATCTCTGGTACTACTGTAAAATAAATAATCCATAAAAATTATTCACTATAATGATGCATCATCTAAGGATATGATCAATTAAATTAATCTAAACACAAAATGGTCTTAGTTTTCAGCCACAGGTTCTGAAGATGGCTGCACACAAAATTGTATTGACACCCATTTTGTGTTCAGGAAACTGGGTACACAATTACCAAACTTTCAGATGTAAAATGACCATAAATAACTTACCATTTGTGTACATACAGGACTTGTGCATGCAGGTCCAATTTGAGGCCATCTCAAAATCTAAAATGGATGTGAGGCCCACACTGTTCCTAATTTAGGTTCCAATGCAGTGAAGTTATAAGGTATTTGATTTAAACTTAAAATTAGGCAAGCATTTAAGTACCTTGCTGAATTGGAACCATATTTTCTGTCTTGTTTTACTGAGTGACTCACTTTAAAAAACAAAAAAAATCAATGGACCAATAACAGGGTATTTAGTTTTCTTATACCAGAGACAGGTTCTCTTGATGCCTTCTCCATACCATGAATCCCCAGAGAGCATAAAGTGAACAGAGACCACTAGCTGGGGAGTCCCACTTCCACTTTCCAGAGAATTTGTGTGCAACTTGGAAAGAAAGCAAGCCAATAATTCAAAGAGTCATGTTATGGTACAGGCATCTATTGCCCTGACCTGCTGCAGAAGATCCTCTTTGGTACTGTCCAGACAGAAAAAAGGTCTATTCTTAGAACATCTCATGTTGAGCAGGATTATAGAATATTTGTGGCATAAGTGACCTCGCTTTTTGCAATAATTCCTGATGACTGAATCAGTCTACCAGGAGTTTGTGATTTCCTGCAGTTAGTTGCCCTCAGGAGTATGGAGTTTCCGCCAGTTTTAAATGAGGCTTTCTGAGCCAGATTTCTGCCCCTAGTTCCACTTACTTTGCCAGTATCTAATGTAACAGCTGTACTGTCTGTCGGTATCAACACTAGATGGCTAGTCACTGGTTTCCTAAATGCCAGCATTAGACAGGGAACTCCTGTGAGCTCCAGGACATTGTTGTGACACTGCCTCTCCTGCTTAGTCTACATTCCCTTGTTCAGTCTTTATGAATTTTAACAGCATGTGTCAGGCTCATGTCTGTGAAAATTATACTGCAATTCTGCTAAAGACATCCCTCCACAGCCACCTTCCAGAGGCTCATGGAAGATTCTCACCAAGAGATGGAAAGTGCATGGTGCTGTCTGAACGTAAGACCAGGTCCCCTCCTTTCTCATTCCTTCACCATAGAATAGACTGACCATTTTCATAGGCACGGAGTGGCATCTGGCACAATGCCCAAATTCTGTGACTATCTTAGAGGATTCTTCTGGAGGCCTTGCACAATGTAGCAGCAGCTATGGCCACAAGGATCCATTCCATTGATGAAAAGACTGCTGTCAGCAGTCTAATCGCATTCCCAGGCGTACAGATGTCTGTGTCCTGGGTTTTCTTTCCAGTGCTGCTGATGAATTTCTGATGTGACAACACATCACGTTCACTGCCTCTATTACTTCTGGTCTCAGTGAAGCCCTCACCATCAGCTGTCTCGTTACAGAAGAACGTGTATTGTGTTCAGATGAAGGGCTGTTGCAATGTCAAGAGCTTTAAGACGACCCCCAGGACTGATTAAGAGTCAAAAGGGAAAGAATTTATGATGGCAAATAAAGTTAAACCTCCACCAACTCTGATCAGTCTTTCCAGTTTGAGGTAACCGGATATTGTAAGAAAAGCTATTAAAGTTTTGGTGTTTAATATTATTCCCTTTGAAAGAATTTCCTTTTGAGGGCATTCATACTTGCTGTAGCAAATGACCCGGCCTACGCATTCCAGCTCACCATGGCTTCTGAGCTGACTTCAAGATGGGGAGGGTAGATAGGTTATATTATTAAATACCTGCACCTTTGCCCTGCAGTGGAACAGTACTGGATCTCAATCCAGCAAAGCACTTAAGCATATGTGCAACTTCAAGTGCGTGCACAGTCTTCAATGGGATTTCAGCATGAATACTTACTTATTTAAACTGAAAGACGTGGTTAAGTGCTGCACTGGTCCTTTCTGAGCTGGACACTGAGAAAGTGTAATGAGACCTTTTTTGGCCTTTTTTCTCTACTCTCTGTCCTCAAATCTGCACAATCAGGTGGGAGAGGAAGAACCCAAAGAAGGCCTAACTCTGATTTTCATGCCCGAATTGTTTTCATGTCAGGTAAATGTCTTCCAATGAAGAATGCAACGTACTTGAACTATCCAGCCACAATCTTAAAATTCCATGTAAAGAACAGTATGGTCTATGTCCAATATGTCCAAAATCCAGCAGAAACCCATGGTAGTTTTACTACATAAAATAACTAATTTGGGGGGGGGGATATTACATGTTACTAAAGCCTGAATAATTTTATTGCAAAATCTAAGAGTTACACACACCTGAATGGAATTCAAGTTTTTTAACCACCCAATAATCAGAGACTTGTTGCTTATGATCTTCCACAGTTTCCATCTTTTCACTGTTATAAAGGAATCAGAGAAGGAGTATTCTTTCAGCACATGTACTGCAGAGGCTTGCAGTTTGGAAAAGTGTAACTATTTCAGACACTTTTATGTAACAGGAGGAGACAAGTTCTTTTGAGGACGTGATTTTTTTTATCAAGTGCACTTGTGCAGACTGGTTTCCTAAAATATTTTGCCATGCTACATGGATAGACTGCCAAATAGGGGTTGGGGGAAACTTCTGTTACTGTTTTCTGTCCTCTGCCTTCAACGGGCTTCAAGAGGTAAATGAAATTTCCTTTCAAATTGGGTACAGGATGCCAAATCTGTGAAAATTATAATCTTATGTCCTTCATATAGCTTCCTGTCATTAACATATGAAACATACCATGAAAAAGTTCTAATAGGTACAAAACATAGCAACCCATCTGCTTAGCAACACAGATCCCTGCCTGCACATCACCCAATTCTTCATTCCCTGTACTGGCTCTCCACTGAATATGTTGTTACCGCTTAATGGTATCTGTCCTGATAATCAGTGTCCTCTATGACACTGACCTTAGATACCTGAGAGATCACCTTTCCTCTTGCAACCATGAAATCACACGGCAGCTACTTCATTTCACCAGAACGGTGAAACTCTGACCTAATAAAGGGGGGGATGAGTTTAGGAAAAAGAATGTTAACAACAACTGGTCCTAGATTACAGGGTTCACGCCTCTGGAGAGAAGAGAAGGATCACTTTCAGCATAAAATGTAAAAATTGTTTCTTCGACTTAGCTTTCCCTCAGAAATTTCTTCACATATATACACATATCATAACCACTCACACAAAAACATAAACAAACAAAAATCCTATATACTAGTTAAGCTGTTTTTCTCCTACAAACTGGGAAGAAAGGAAGAGCCACAGAGATTATTATTGCTTTTTCCATCGTCAAATGCTTAGATTACTAACGTGACAGGAGCCATCTAAGTACCTGCACAGACAGACAGACAGACTGAAAATGATGGTGTTAACTGTATTAACCAAGATGGAATTACCTATTGTCTCCACATGGGCATTCTAAATGTTCTTTAAATGTAAACAGGATCCTCTTCAACATCTAAGGGAGATACAATTTCAGGGATCTTCTTTTTCCAGAAACGCAGTTAAGGCAGGATCAGTACATGCTTCACTATTCTGAATACCAAGTTACCTTCAGTTTTTAACTGCTTTCCTAAGCACTCAAACTCGTGTTATAAAGCATGTTCTTTTTTTCCCTCTTAGTCAGATTCTTGAAGAGTTTATCCTGTTTTTGCTCACAGATGTGTTTGCTTGCAGTCAACCCGTCAGCAAAACTCTGATCTCACTATTTCTCACTCTGGAGCCCATGTTTGTAACCCACAAACAAGAACTGATTGGATTCAGATTCCAGAAAGTCATATTTAAGTTTTCCAATCATGTAAATACTGAGTTTCTGGGAAGACAAGCTGGAAGAATCATCCAGAGTTTGCATTTACCTCTCTCTTTCCTACCAACAGACTTCAACTGAAGGCCTGGATGATAAAGTCCAGAACCAAAATTAATCCCGTTATACCACTTTATCTCTATTTTAGCATTTCTCACAAGAGTTGTTGAAGGAGCAATAATTGAGCCATATTACTAAGAAAAAGTGTCTTCAAAACTTTAACTAAAATGAGAACCTCCTGGAATTCAGCTGTGTATTTTTAGAACAAATAATCCTCCCTTAACCATGATTGCTTGGTGTGGCACTTTGTCCCCCTCTAGTGGTGGCTAGAGCTGGCTGTCTTTTTAGCTCAAGCAGGAGAGGCTCGTGTTAAGATTGAGTTCCCAGGTTTGATCGCTGCTGCTAGCAACAACCCACATAGGGGCATCAACATTTCATCTTTATACTTTGTGTAACTAGAAAAGCATGTCCAGTAATGCGTTCTATTCTGTTTTGGTGATTTTGGTGCCTCTTTGTCTTTTAACTTTGACTATTAGATCCTTCAAGGACATAAAATAAAAGATTCCATGAGAAGTGACTACTCGCAAAAGAAATGCCCACACAGAGAACATCAGTCATACAAAGGTCTCAGTCCTCACGAGACCCAATTCAACTCCAAAAGTCAAGGAGAGTCTTTCCATTGACTTCATTGAGAGTTGAATCAGGCCCTTCAATTCAACCAAGGAGCTCTAAGGTATAGGATACATGATGTGTTTCAAACTTCACTGAAACATAAGACAATGATGTCACTACTCCCATGAAACCAGTTTATTCGTAGTTTTGAAATATCTGAGTCTGTATTAACAATTGTTTGCCAGAGCAGCATAGCAACAAGAATGTGCCAAGTCTCACAGAATATGAATTTGCAGCCTGATGTATCACAAACTAAACCCACATTTCCCGTTAACTATAAATGGAGCTGTGCGTCAAATTCTCTGCACTCTCTGAGAAAAATCCAGACCCGTTATGCAGATTTCATTCTTATCAAAGTCAAGTTCTGTGGTGATGTAAATGGCAGTGAAAGATACATTTAAGGGGTACATATGCCATAAATGCCTATACATGGTAAGGTAGAGTAACTTGCACTACTGTGGAATTCAGTGGGAGTGCAAAATTAATCTAATTTAGATGCTTAGGGGCACAAGAAGGACAGTAACAAAGAAAGCAACTAAGCCTTTTTCTACACACAAACGTTGTACCGCTTTAACTATTCTAGTAAAGTTACCCCCACTAGCATGGACTCTGTGGTAGAAATATAACAATGCTTATATAAGTATAGCTATTCCTGTATGGGAAAGGGAATAAACTATAACGATATATGTCACTTTTACACTAGTACAATTGCATCCACCTCAGGGGTTGTATCTGTATGAACGTATCAATATTATCATTTTTTTAAAGTCACACCCCTGCCCAAAATAGTGATACCTATTCAAAACATGTATATGGACTAAGCCTCAGGGATAAACATGTGGTGGAATGGCTGGGTTTAATCTGTTACATACATAGCTGAAACTTTGCTTCCAATTTACTTCCAGCATCTCTGTGATATTCTTGCGATGCCTGTCCAACAATATAGAATGCAGGAGTTCACATACTGTATGATTATGAATAAACCGGTCCATGGGATTTGCAAATGATGACACTGTAGTGTCACCCTAGGTTTCAGCGTGGTTTGTGGCAGCTCACATGGAAGAGGTTTCCACCTGAAAAATGTGTAACAAACATAGACATTGACTGAATTCATCACACATCAGGGATTCACATAAGGGTCATGCTACTACATTATTGTCTTTTCATTTATTCCACTACAATAATAAGTCTATCAGAAGCAAAAGAATCTGGCTGTTTTAAAGTGTTACTTGTGAAAAAAATATATAACATAAGAATAAATAAAAAGTGAAATAGACCGGAGAGCTGTCTGATAGTTTTTGTGCCCTTTCCAATCCAACAGAAATTACTATGTTGTACAAAAGGGCAAGCAAACTTTCTCTACTACTATGACCAAATGGCCCTGGCTGATCGCGCCAAATCAGAGTTCAGGCACACTGAGAAGGTAATGGGGAGGAGGTCATACACTGCAGCCCAGGCTGTTCAGTGGATAAAGTCAGGACTTCACATTTTCCTGCTGTCAGTTCCACTGTTGCTGACTAGTACCTGATTCATTTGACCTTTCACCACTACATTATTTATCTGATTTTTTTTAAATGAAATAATTTTAAAAGTAACGACTCTGGAGTACTCCCATGAACTATTCCCAAGGACCTTTTTTGCTTATTAATGTCTTTACATTAGTGACCGTAATCATTTTATTTATCTGTGTATTTATTAGATCATGTGGATCTGCTACTGAACATTTTTGTATTAAGCATGGAAAATTAATAAAAACATTTAAAAAAAGATGAACAAGTTCTAGTAGCAGCATCTTGAATAAGAAGAATGATGTAAATTAAATAAGCTTTCCAGTTTGAGAGTTCTGTCTTTCTCCGGCAGGACTTAATGACAAAACCAGAACTGATTTGAACAGAAGCAGGCTCAGGCAACTAAAAAAATTACTGCTTTAAATATAGTAGGACTCTCTCTGACTTCTCAGATTCCTGAATCTCTAAATGAAACTGGAATTAAAACAATGATCGGTTGTTTTTAATTGAGTCATCTCAGTCATTCTGATAAACATGTTACAACAAAAATGAGGCAAACAGAGAGATCTACTGATCTAAAAGGCAGATTCGTATGTTTTCCGCAATGCTGCAGAAATGAAAAAAATGTGAATTACTGTGTGTCTGATACCCTCCAAACACATATATTGTTATGCAGTGGTGGTAGTCATTCCATAGTTAAGACTAAAGCTTAAAAAGAAAAACAAACTAGCTTCCTCAACAGAAACATCTTCCTGCAAGCTGCATTTCATTCCAGAATAAGACATTTTTGAGGGGGAAGTTTGGAAATGATCAGAGTTTTTAAAAGTTATGATGTTTTGAAATTTTAGCTGTAATTTACATTTTTTAAATTATTCAAATACTTTATTGGCATATCTCCAAAATGACTTGCCCTTGATATTTGGTGTGTTTTGTTGGCCAGTTAAAAGATGTACGCAGTTCACTCATGCCATATATTCTTTTTTTTCATTTACTCTCCCCCCAAGAAAATCACAGATTCCCAATTAATCTTTATTTTGCTTCCTTTTGATTTGAATAAAAAGCCATGTAAAATTAAGAAGAACATATTACTAGATTTTAAAATCCCACTTTCTTATCAAGGGGTGTCCATCCAATGTGCTATGACCCTAATGTATACTATATTGTAGTACAAATGTTAGTTGCTAAATATTATAGGTAAAAGTACCAATTTTCAAGACCTACATATAATTCCACACAGGCAAAACCCTATGGCTCCAATCCTTGAGTCTGACTAAGGTGCGTTCAGCACATGACCTAGCCAGAGTGGACAAATATGGCTGCATAAAACCTTTGCACTCTCCTGATTCCCAGTTCGATCCCCAGTACAAGACAGAATAGCCTCACACCTGCCCTTTCCTATTCTGTTTGGTAATAACCCCCAAAGAGCTGTTACACCACTGACTGATTGCCTGAATGCAGAAGTACTCTGGCCATGACATACCCTGTAATATGTGTGCCAGGAGTGGCTGGGTTGGTTTGGCATAAAGCCACCAACTCTGGCTCTATACCAGAAAGGGATTGCCCAAAGCCAGGGAAATCCTCAACTGCCTGATTAGGACACTCTGGCACAAAGGGGATGCATCAAGGTTGAAGAACTGGCATACATATATATATGTCTTTCATCATATTTCGTAATCCCAAAGAGCTTTTCCCTTTTATTCATAAAAATATCTTATTGCTAATCAACATATCGCCCCAGCTGGAAATTTACAGAACTCTTGACATATGCTGACATAGCCAAGGACTACTGGTAAATTAGTTTTGAAACCTTCAGTTCTATTTAAATAACATGAGTTTTTTATGTTTGTATCCCATAATATATATTTATTTCAGGACAAGAGAGGACACCATTTAGGCTTGGTGGAGAGCTGTAATTTGCATGGAGTGCACATGGACATAAGGGAAATGACTATGTCTCTTAATTGGCCATTTCCATACTTTCACACTTTTGAGTTATTTTCAAGTAGAAGAATTATTCTAAAGGAGTAATACATTTTTCTGGATGGCAGGTAGACTCTCACTCCATTGATACACAGTTCAAACTTTATTTCCTAATGACTTTTTTGTATTACTAGTAGAACAATTCTGTCTCAAGCAACTGAAAACATGAAAAATCATTCTTCATGGGGAAATAAAGATAAAATGAACTATCTGCCACTACGGATACTGTTAGAAAATACCAGCTGTCTTTAATTGGAAAATACAACTCCAGGTGAGGCATGGTGTTCATTCTTTTTCTTCTTCCAAGGAATATCCATTTAATCAATCTTTTCTTAATACCACGATGTAATCACTTCATTTGCATAATCTAATTTACTTTATAATAAATCACCAACACTCTGCAGATGAATAATGTATTTAACACACACACACACACACACACACACACACACACACACACACACACACACA
>ML675604.1:31720605-31772214 GCA_007922155.1 Mesoclemmys tuberculata | reverse complement strand
ACACACACACACACACACACACACACACACACACACACACACACACAGAGTATTCTTTGGAAAATTACTGAAATAAGCCACTACATGAACAGCAAAGGAAGGTCTAAAAGCCAAAGCCATCTCACAACTAGCAACATGACAGCAATAAAAACACTGCAAGTAAGGTGACTGGATAGCACATGGCACTACTAACAAACGAATCAGCCAGCCTTTCACCTTTACAACCCATGTTCAACTCCAGCTCAAGTTGCTAATGGTCAAAAATTGCTACTAACTTGCTACAGTTTGCTTTCCTATGTGAAATTAATTTGGTGGTTTCTGTCCAATTGTTTCACTGTGCTCAGATACCTCCCCTGGCCTAGCGCTAGCCCACCTCTACTGCCAGTTCAAGCCCACGATCACGACCTTCAAGGCTCCCAGCAGACCAAGTCCCAGCTACATCAGTGACCGCACCTCCTCTCGCATCTGACCTAGGAAGTTCTTAAGGCCTATGAGGAAGCACATGAGTGCTTGAGAGAAATCATTCTTGGAGGAGGGGGAGGTTATGAGACACTGTGCCAAGAGGAGATCAACCTAACCTGGAATCTGACCACTGTCTCTCCTATTTGGCAGGGCCTTCCCTCAATAACCAACTCGGTGAGGGTGAAGGAAATTAGATGTTAACACAGAAATTATAGCCCTAGCAGAGCCTCTTCTACTAGGAAAAGGAGAAGCATGGAAAACTCTGTGAAATTTGTTAAGCACCTTATCATACAAATCTGATTTAGATGGGAAGCACTTAAATACTGTGGTGATAGACACTATAGAAATCCCTAAAATTGACACAGACAGATAAATTGCACAACTGGCACACAAAATCCTGCTGAAATCTCAGCAGAAAGTTCATGCATTAAACATACTAACTATACTTAGTAGTAGCCCCTACAGGAGACGGCATTATGGGAAAATTTGCACTGCTACTGTCCAGGCATTACTTCTTCAGTGGATAACTAGTGGTCTTCAATCTCCAGTGCTATGAATCAAGGTTTAAACAACTTTCATGAGCAATACAGTCACACTTTCAGGGAAATGTAAATGTAGAACTCAGATAAATAAATCAGTGGAAATTGAATTAGCAATACCAGAAATCAGGTTACTCTCTTGCCTGCAAACAAAAGTACTTTTTTTCATCACTTGGTTTTCAAACAATTATAACACTACCTTTAAGAGTAACAAACCACTGGCAAACAACAAATAATAAAGTGTAAAAAATATTCACTTTTTTACAGTAAAACATAGCATTATGAAGCAAATCTTCATTTTTTGTATTATAAACTTTCATACTTGATGATGCAAGCAGCATATTCACACCAAGAGAATTAAACAAAGGGATGTATAACATGCCTGTAAACAATTGTTGTGTCCTAATATTTTGCAGATAAAATATTACCCTTCCTTGGATAAATGCTATTTTCTTATTAGAAAAAATGTATAAGAATTTCCATAATGTTATAAGGACAAGGTATAAAACCAAACTACATAGCTAGACAGATCTTTTTTTTTTTTACCAAATATCATATTTAAGTAACCAGCTTTAAAAATGCCCTTATATATACATGAGTGACAAGGTGGGTGTGAAAGAAAAGTTTTCAAGCTACAGAGAGCTCTTCAGAAGAACTTCGTATAGAAGAAGAAGAGTTCTGTGTCGCTGGAAAGCTTGTCTTTTCACCAACAGAAGCTGGTTCAATAAAAGATACTACCTCACCCACTTTCTCTCATTTACTATCCCAGGACTAACACAGCTACAACACTGCATGGTTATAGTTAATAATACCTCTATCCTGTAACTCAGGTAATTTGAAACATAAATATGCACTGTATAACCTTTCAGAAAAGAACATTTTAAAAAGGGATGATGAAAAAAAATAAGGAAATTTAATGCAAAACAAGTGAGTTTAAAAAACCTGGTATTTTGTCAAGAAGACAAAGAAATTCAGAATTTCTGACATTTCCTGCCTATCACAATCTGCTGAATTTATTTCCTCTTCTTCACAACAAAATTAATGAATTAAGATCATAGTTTCAGTCTCAGGTTTTAATTTCCTGGCATTTGTCTTTTTGTGTCAAACCTTAATATTTTTAATACACGAAAGAGTTGGTATTTAATTACATCTAATGTCAGTAATTGCATTACAGACATGATGGTACTTGTACATTTTATTACATAACATAAAACATATAACTCTCATAAAACAAAGGCCTGTATCTACTCATCAGTTGCCTTTCTTTAAATAAAAAAAAAATCAACTGAACTGAGTTCCAGAGGCCCTAGAAACTAAAGACCTCTACTTTTCATACAAATAAAGTGCATGCAGTAACAGTGTGAGTTTCTTCACAAAATGTATCCCAAAAATATTCACCAGCCCTGTTCTGGGAGCACTAGCTTCCAAAAACTTGTGTGCACAATGGGAATTTTTCAAAATTTCCCCACTGTTTCTAAATTAGTGCGCTATCTGGTATGCCCTAGTATAGAAGAGCTATGGACAGCCACTGGCACTTCAAGCTTTGTGTAAACCTGTGCAGACCATGTCTAATCAGTTAGCGTGTTAAATACAACACCGGCAGCCAATGGCCATTCTACACTAGGGCTTGCCACTTGTTGCTAACAATACTGAAGTTGAACTGTTGCGAACAAAGGCAGAAATGTTTTGCAAATCTGCACCACCAGTCAGTTCCGAGTCATCCAATCTAACATTGTTCTATTGTTTCCAAGACCACAGATCATCAACCCCTCCTCTCCAGTCATTAGGACTCAGATCCCCCCAAAGTTCTGAGGCATTTTCATTCGCAAGGTGCCTCATACGCATCTTCTCAGGTCACTGGAGACTCCTGGATAACTGGTGATCCATTTGGCTTTCTCTTCGTGCAGCGTTCCACCATGACTGTTTCAACTTTTGTTCTTCTCTCCAACAGCAAAATATTTAACGTCTCCACCCTCCCCTCCAAACAATTAGTCTGAGGTGTGGTGTCATAACTGATCAGTTTGGCTTCCTGATTCTCCCATCCATACAGTTTATGAAAGAACGTCATACAGAAGTTGTCCCCTCATAAAGCAGAATGTCTAATTAATAGAACTTTGCGACACTAAAGAACAAAAAAATCATGAAGTGCCATATTGTGAACCTGTTACTCATACAGCTGAGAAGTTACTCAGATGATTCATCCCACAGAAGTCAATGGGACCATGCGTGTGATCAGCACTAAATTATATGAACCATACTTGAAAAAAGACAATGTGCAGGCACAGTGGTCATCTTTTAAAAAAGCATTTAACTGAAATCCCAAAATATTTTCCATGTACTTAGTCAAGGACATAACTGCAGTTTCTCAAATATTGCCATGCTGTACTGCGGATAAATGCTTTCATTGCCAACCTCTGTATATGTAATTCTTTACTAATATTGTTAAGGTAACATTTTCCTAACCTTTTTTCTTTGTTGTCGTAGAAGCTTCTGGCTACAGCCCCCCTCTCAGTATTCCAGCTAATGTGCTTTTTCTCTAGAACAATAAGTGAAACAAGCAAGTTCCAAGTGTCATCTATCACCAGTCTCTTTCAGTGAGCCAACAGCATCAACAAGTAGAGAGAAAGATGATAATTAAAGGATGAACAGAGGGTAAACTCAATCAGAAAGCTATGCTGTACACTTCTTCCCCCAAAACATGATGGGCTTTAGGAACTAGAAAATTGATCAGATAGTCCTCTTGGCATAAAGTTACAGGAGAGAAATGACAGAAACTGCAGAACTCACACCAATGCAATGCAAAAATAAATAAATAATAAGCAGAATAGCTAGTTTTTTCTCAGCCCTTTCTTCAGAATCCAAAACTGAAGAGCATGTAAATTCACATAATAAATGCCAGTTTGTCTATGACACAGTACACGCTCTCAATACTACTCAAATAATCAAACTGTTCTTCATAAAAGCCTGCCATGGTGTCGGCCTTTCTTGTTTTGTACCCTTTCTCCTTTTTCTTTAGCTCCTTATTTTCATGGGCTCCTCAATTCCTGTGATCGCAACAAAATATATTGAGGGTGACAAACGATAAACCCTACTGGAGGCTTTTGCACTTGATTTGTGATGTAGATGATCATCCAGAGGCTGGTGTACTGGCTTGGAGGCATAAAGTCACTCAAATATCCTCTGAAAAACAACTTTCCAGATCAAGATCCAAAAGCAAGTGTATTTCACAATAATTTCTATTCCCAGCCCCTCCATCAGCAACAGCGATAAAGCTTTTGTTTCAGCGAGCAAAAGCCATTAAATGAACCATGTTGCAAATGTGATAATATATGTTGAGACTATGAAAGTGTATGGGGGAAAAACCTACCTCCCTAAGATCATAAGTGTAGGTGTGAGACACACAGAAAAAGAAAGAGAAAAAGAGTCAGTCTGGAGCACAAACAAGTGATGTGATCATTAACCAGAGCCAGAAACTCATGTAAGAGTCACAACTGCAGCCTTCAAAATACAGAATCAAATTGGTTTAGAACCGCATTCAAAAATAAATGCAATTAGCTGACACAAAGCAGGATAGGTTTGTTGCTACCATGTTTACCCTAGCCAGCTGTCTTTGTTACTGAGCGGATGATAAATTCATATTTTGCAGGACAAGATTACAGAAGTTTATTTGCCAGAATTCCACAGCCCAATGAACAGTCCCCTGCAGCTTAAACTGGTATTGGATAGTTCAGCCTATATTAAAGGGATGGCATATGGTAGATGACTGAATGAATCAGTAGCCTGTTTAGATGCTGGCACATATATTCAAATGGATATGCAGTTTCCATTCTTTTTGATTCTGCTACTTAAGTAAAAAATGACAGCCTCCATCAGTCCAACCTATGTCCCACAAACCCAGAGCTATTTCTCCATACACTTACCCATGACAAATGGAAGACACTGTTATAGGACACTGGGTGCGATTTTGTTATATTTAGTGGGGAGAGTGTTGGTTCTTAAGGTGGGAAAACTAGGTCTTTGCAGGAAGTGAAAAAATGCCACTAATTTGGAGGTTGCCATATGTGCTTGCTGGTGAGCACACTTACTGCCTGTTTTGTTCAGTCAGACATGCCATCTTTGCTCTGCTTCCAGGATCTAGTGAGACTTCTGGCATCTTGTCTACGTGTCCTGGAAGTTCAGAGGCTCAATGCAGCACTGGAGCACTGGAGCCGAGTGAAAGTGGCTGACAGTGAATAAGCTATAAAGAAACTGTGAGCATCAGTGATAAAATTGATAGGAAATCCAGACTCTGTGCTTCACAGAGAAACTTCTGGAGAAATGGAATACATCTGCCCTATAGCACTTACAGCAGTGCATCCGCACTGATGCAGCTGCGCCACTGTAGTGCTTGGGGTGGAACCACTCTAAACTGATGGGAGAGAGCTCTCCCGTAGGCTTAATAACTCCTGCCTTCATGCGAGGTGGTAGCTATGTCGATGGGAGAAACTCTCCTGCTAACAGCACTGTCTACACCAATGCATCGATCAATATAACGACGTTGCTCAGGGGTGTAGATTATTCTCCTGTAGTGTAAACAAGGTCTAAATTTAAAAGCAACCGTTCTGTGCACTATGGCTTACAAGCCGCACCCTCTCAAATGTCTTTTTAATTTGATTATAATTTTGGTTTGGTGAAAGATGTCTCATTGCCAGTGCTGGAAGTTCTGGAACTTCTGCTCATTTGCAAAGCAGGTACACACATCATGGGCAGTGTCCACACAAGCTTCCATGCCATTCCACTGCCATGCTCTGTCATATGGGTTTGCAGGCAGTTCAGTCTTTATGGCTGTTGCTCAGACTGCTAGCTAGGGTGATAATTAGTGCCAACTGCATTGACGTCCTCTGCAATATGGACACCACCCTTTAGGAAGTCAACTGGGACCACCAAGTCAATTCACAAGCTCAAACAGGCAACTATCAGACGGTAATAAATTTGATGACTATCAGTTTGGACTGGGTGTGATCTACTAAAGAGATGCCCTCTCCGTTATGCTCTTAAAAGAAATGTACATAGGTCAAAATAATATTATTTTCTTTAGTAAACTATCAACATTATTAATGACCTCAACATCTTCATCTGACAAAAACACACAATGGTGCAAACAGAAGCTAAAGCATGTCTGAAAACACAACACATACTTGACTTCCTATAGTAGGGTAGCCGTTCTCAGACTAAGACCTTGTGTAACACATCTGAACTTTAAACATAGTTGGTGTGCTACCTTCATAATATTAATCAGTGTACTTATAATGGATTCTTAGATTGATAAACCAACCTCCACATCACCTGATTGTAGCCCAGTTTGAGAACGGCAGGACTAAAACTAGGAGTCAAGGGCTCTGTTTCCAGCTGTGCAAATGGCTTGATGGCTGACATTGGACATGTCTCTTAACTTCCCCTATGCCTCTGTTTCCCTATGTTTATGGGAATAATATTACCTCATCACCCTGTAAAAATCCCGATTGGTGGAGATCTTGAGATGAAATGTACAGCAGAAGTGTAAATTTATTAATTATTATTGTTATTAAAGAGACACTAATAATTGTCAACAAGTAATAAGGGATAAAACACCTAGTGGCCTACAGACAGCATAGAATATTGCAACATTAATTCCTAACTCTATTTCTCTCTTCCTGGAAACTGAAGTCTACAGCTCAACCTGAGAACAGACACTAGATCATGTTTATGATAAGAAAACCAAAACAATGGCCTGATAGGACCTAAACGAAACACAGGATCCTGCCCCCAGCACAGACATCTCATCTCCTTAATCCAACACTTCCTTTAAAAACGCTTTGATTGTACTGACCAAAAACACAAGGAGACATTAAATCCACTTTGCCAAGCCAATAACATTTTTAAAGGTATCCTCACTTTATGTTATTCCCAGGATCTTGATAAATAAATGTGTCAGAAAGCTGCTCTAAGCTTCAGAACAAAATGTGCAAATAGAGACTCAATCCTGCCAACAAATATGCATGTAATTCATTTAAAGCAGTGGTTCTCAACTTTTCTAATGCCGTGACCCCGCAATACAGTTCTTCATATTGCGGTGACCCCAAACCAAAAAATAATTTTGGTGGCTACTTCAAAACTGTAATTTTGCTACAGTTATGATTCGGAATGTAAATACCTGATATGCATTATGTATTCTCATTGCTACAAATCAAACATAATTTAAACATAGTGATTAATCACAAAAACAATATTTAATTATATGTATTTTCTGATGGCTTTAGGCGACCCCTGTGTTTTGGTCGTTCGACCCCCGCCGGGGTCGCGACCCACAGGTTGAGAACCGCTGATTTAAAGCATGCAGGGACCCACTGAAATGGACCTTCTCATGTGCTTAAAATTAAGCTTGTAGTGAAGTTTTGCAGGACCAAAGCTGTAGGAATTAATATCATGCTACTGAGCAATGTACAGTAAAATAATAGGAGTGTGTTTATTAAATTAATAAAACGGAATGGTCTTCTGGTTTAGACCCTAGATTAGGACTCAAGAAGTGGGTTCAGTTCTTGGCTCTGCCAGAGATTTCCTCTGTGATCTTGGGCAAGTCTCAATCTCTTTGTGCCACAGCTCCCTATCTGTAATAACATTCCCTTCCTCTCACCTTTTGTCTGCCTGGTCTATTTAGATTGTAAATTCTTCAGGGCAGGGACACTTCCTTATTATGTGTCTGTAAAGAGCACTGTGCAATGGAGCACAGATCTTTGTTGGGGCCTTTAGATACTACTATTATACAAATAATAATAATAAGGTCATGTCGTCATTCAATTCTAAAATGTTGGTATTTTCACAAAGCTTCCTAGGGCTAGGCAGAAAAGCATCTACAAGAGCATGAGGCCCGAAACATCCTTCCTAGATCTTTTGGGGGGGGAGCTATTAAACAGGCAAAGAGTTGAAACTGCAGGAAGAAGATGAGGTTTTTCACAGACGCAGAACAGTACTGTTGCCTTCAAGCTATGTTCTACTATGCTTGTATCCCTCTGTCCTTTACATCTTTAGCCTAAGTTCTGAATATAGATGCTACTAAGTAAAGAAATATTGAAGTATTAATGCAATGCATCTATACCACAGTTGTTTTTGAAGTTTCTGCCATCAGATCTTCTGCCCTACACGCTGCTGCTTCAGAAATGCAGAATGTCAATTTCCACCCCCTCCAGATACCACCCGTGGCTCCCCACTATAGGGCATGGCCAACTAACATCTTCTGAACTTGATAGTGAGTGTAGCTGCAGAAATAATCCACTAATTAATATACATATATATACACACACACAAGCCATGTTCAGTACTTATTTTTTTTAGTATACTAACTGATGCATATATCAAAATCTAAAATCCTTGTGTAACTAACCCAAGGAAAATCAAATAAATGAACACACATGTCTTCTTTGATAGAAATACATTTCCTGAAAGCACTCTTGTGAAAGTTAGCAAAATTTTCTATTTCCCTACGAATGAATGGTGGGATTTGAAATTCAGTGGGACTATTGCACCTACGTTTCTAGATTCTTTTGAAAATCTGAGTTAAATATTCATCCTATATATTAAAATGTTTATACAGTATGATTTTATTTGGATATTTGTCATGCACTCTTTACTCGTCCGCTATTTCTACCAGTGCCTTCCCTCTTTTCTTCCTATTCCAGCAGCATCCAACCATGGATTCTATCAAATAGTTATCTACACCTGGGCTAAGCTGTAATTCTCATGACAAAGTAAGGGAGGTAGTGTTTGTTACTGGTCTGAGCATGGGACTTCAGGAACCAAAAATTTCGGAGTTAAGTTCTGGACTCTGCCACTCACTACATGACCATCTCTGGCCTTGATGTTGTACCTGGGATCTGTGCACAAAGGAGAGATCCTACATGAGCAGACCTCCCACTGCATGTACAGAAATGACGGTCAGCCATCTTTGTGGCACTGCAGCTTTGTCCCCTCACCCCTCAGAGAGCCCTCCACAAAATCAGAAATCTGCACGTGGAGATGGGACAGGGACAAGGGGTATGGCATTGTTTGTAATTAGTTGGGGATCCAAAACATAGACCAGGACCCCACTGTGCTAGGCACTGTACAAACATAGAACAAAAAGATGGTCCCAGCCCCAAGGGACTTACACTACACTCCTTGGCATCCCACTAACCAAACAGGAAATCTTCCGCATGGAGTGCCTCCGTGCTGTGGAATCTCACTTTACAGGATGGTTCTAAGAGTTGTAGCACTAGGGGAGTCCCTGGCAGCATGGATCCACTGGAGGCAGGTCAAGGAACATGGAGGACAGCGGACCCAGACCCCCAGCATTTCTGGGAAGATCTTTGGGTTCTGCGGGCCAAATTTCCTTCTAACTCAGTGAGGGGGAAAAAAGGTTGCTAGTCCCTCTCCCGTATCCTGACAGAACAATCTAGGGGTAATTTGCACTGTTTTTCCCTCATGGCCACCTCCTGTGGGATTTTCCAGGAAGGAAGTAATGAAATGTTTGAAAAATCCACTGGCTAGTGATGAGAGGGAAACTTTAGCAGAAGAATGTTGGGACCTAAACCATTAAGTTCAAACTTTCTCTACAAAAAATGAAATCTGTAGCCCTTACAGCTTCAAAGAAAACCTTGTGAACCAAATATAAATTGATGCAGTGCTGTGTTCCTGACTCTGCAGCCAGGAGTCTGTTGTTGCTCATAGCTTTACAAAGGAACAGCAATAAACTGAAATTAACAAGACTAGGTCCAGTTTCACTTCTGCTATTCAAAACCCTGTAGACCAGGAGTGCATCTGTCACGAGTCATGTCAAGTTTACGCAACAGCCACCACTGCTTTGGAAAACAATTCAAAGATGGCATTAAGGTTTCCCAGTCTTCAGTTATGTTCCTCAGCAGAGGCAGATTGCTTTAAAAAAACAAACAAAAAAAAAACATATCTATTAGAGATATATACAAACTTAAGCACTTAATTTGAGTCTCATGCCCTATCAAAAATGCAGATGATTGGGATATCAGTCTTAGCTTTCAAAATAGGGAATACTTGTTATTTATGACAATTAGTTTGAAACCTGGACACAGACCAAAAAATGTTAATTTGTCCTTAAAATATTTGGAAAAGAAATACTTAGGACGGTGGCAAAAATTTAACTGCCAGAACAGATTGGGTTACTTAAAGTTTGCTCTGATTTTTAATGGGACCCAAAATACCTTTGTTCTCAAGAAAACTGCACTAGGGTACCATAAAAAGAGCAAATAAAGATGACAGCTGGGGACATTTCTGTCTGATACTTCTGCCTTATTGAGTATTACTAAGCTCTTTGATTCAAAAACATTGATACTGGATTTAAGATTGTTATTCAGCACTTTAGTCCACTGAATAATGGGAGGACAGAACAGAGGGAACAATCTATATCAGGCAGATACTCAATCAAGTCAAGTATGTATCCCATTAGTATTATTTTTGATATATGCACATTTTTAGGCTCCAGTCCTCTAATGGGAATTAGTACTATGAAGCCAGATGTGGAGTTCCACTAAAGTCTCCATGATTCCAGACAGGTGCAAGAGTCAGCAGGACCAGAGGCTGTTGCTAGCTCGGGGTCTTAAATGTGCCAAAGCATCATCCTGGCTGGACACCTTTAAATGTACATCAGTGCTGAGAATTCACAATATCTGTCACCACTCTAAAATTTGACTACCAGTGATAATTCTCAAGGTCATATTTTCCCTAGCAAATTGAATATTTATTTAGCATTCGTTTCCATATCTTATTATAAAAAAGTCAAATTATGATCCTCTTATCATTATCTAACTGTCCTTTCTGCATTTTGTAGCTCTCTTGCCATGAGAGCAGTTACTTTTCCTTACTTCTCCCTGAATCAGATGGAGATCAACATAATCATCTTCTGATTCAAGCTAGGAGGACCAGATCTACAGCTGGTACAAATCAGTTTAGTTCTAGCAACTCCAGTGTAGCTATGCTACTTTACACCAGCTGAGAATCTAGCCCAGGACCTGCCTCAGTTTCCACTGGAGGGGCACTACATATGTACTGCTCTGGGTTTAGGAAGCAGTAGAGCCCTGTAAAATTGAAACACTTCTCTACCTCTCCCACTAGCTAGTATAAGCAAGACTTTTCAGGTATGTTACCCTTTAAAAAGCCTAAGAGTCCTTAAAGGCAGTGAATCCAATTTTTAAGTGGTTCTAGCAGATTTCAGTAGGTTTACAAACCTCACAGTAAAGGCTGGCGGCATACAGCTCTGCCCACACGCATCCGCTCAGCAGCAAAGCATCAAGTCATCCCCAGTGCTGCCACTGTGTCTGTAACTCACCCAGTCGTAATGTTTTCCACATTTCACATTTCCAGCTGAAGCAGAATTTTACTTTCTTCTCTCGTATGAGATTTTAACAATTTGCTGGGGATGGAGAGGAATAAGAATGTACCTTTCATCTACCAGACAGTAGGTTTATGCCACTGGTTTAAAGGCTCAGCCTTGGAAAGAAAGCCAGTTAGTTCCAAGGTACAATACATCTAGACAGTCAGGCACAAACCTGAGGACAGAGAACTTTTTTTAAAAACATTTTTTGTTGTCATCTCAACATTTAACATTACAGTAAAAGTATTACTTTATTTTATACTGAAGAACTATCCAATGTGAATAAGGAATTCACAATCTAGCTCTAAAAGTGAAGTATATTTTAAGTAGCCTGAACCAAAACCCTTCATTTAAATATCCACAAACTCTGGAGAGTTTGACATTTAGATGCAGATCTGAAATACTGTGGCCCAACTGTCTGCCTTATTCAGGTTGTCTTACCATTCAACATGTAAGTAAATGTGTCAGAACTGAGCTCAGAAAAGGAGAGAATAAATCACTCCCTTACAATGTCCAGCATGATCTTTAATAGTATTCTGCTTAGAGAAAAAAATGTTCATACTGCTTTTAACTGATCAAAGAAGGGTCACTTGAAACAAACAAACAAACAAACATTCATCTGAAGAAAAAAAGACTCTAATCCAAATCCCACTACTGACTTAAAAGCAAAACCTCTTATTGACTTCAGCAGTAGTCCTCATGTAGATCAACAGCAAGATATCGTAATTACCCTCATGACAGCCCTCAGAGGTAGAGAAGTACTGTTACCCTCATTTTACAAACGGGGACTAAAACACAGAGACCAAGTGACTTGTCCAAGGTCGCACAGGGAGTCTGTGACACAGGAAGGAATTAAATGTAGGTCTTCTGAGTCCCTAGCTAGCACCCTAACCACTAGAGCATATTTCCTCCTTCACTTATGTGGAGAATTATGCCGAATACTGCAGAAAGACTTATGTAGTCACATTTTGCAGCCAATAACCTATGCTTGAATAAACGTACACACACACTCAGATACACACACGTTTCATCCATATGAAATTACCATTTTAACTATTAATGCCAAGTATTCAAATGCCAAATGCTAACTTGGACGAAAACTAGTCCGATAGGTGAAACAGTGAAAGCCTTTCTGTAGGAAAGTTAATCTAGTCTCTAATTGAAATAACGCACATTAGGGGGGAAAAAACCCAAAGTTACAGGATTTTAAAACTGCAGCAATATTGTTTCAAATTTACATGAGAAACACTTCAGCGGAAATGAAAAATTTCCTTTTTCCACTAACACAACCAGTAACCACATTGCAATTGCTAGCAGAATCGGCCTGCTGCAAAGTGAGCTGAATTGCTACAACCGCAACGGAAAAAGTCTTAAGCTACCAGAAGGCACTGTACTGTGAGAAGTGACTGCTCAAGCAAGAAGCTCCATGAAGATGAACCAAGTTCTTCAGGAGGCTAATATGCACCTAATAAAACTCAAATGTGCCCAAGAAGCAAAGTTCAACTCAAAAACATCTCCAAAGTCTGGAAATGTTAAAATCAAGGCCAAACACACACATCACCACCACCATGGATTAGGCCCATCTCGTAATAAGGTATAGATGTACCAGTCAGAATGGCCCACATTTATTTCCACTATTTCCTACCAACATGTTAAATCCTGCCCTCATCTACCCAACAAAGTGGACCACGATACTCTACCTATTCAGATCTTTCTCTCCCAAAGAGATCCTCCAGTCGAAGAAAGGTTCTTGGGACAGGTTGCAGTGTGATGAGTCCCAAGTGCTGCTCTTTTGAACCATAGCAGGTGATGCCCCTGGCAAGCACTTGCCAATAAATGTGCCATGCATAAAATTCACTTCTGTGATCAGGACCAGACCAAGGCCTATGTATCATTTTGGTTATGCTTTATTGAGACGTAAGTGCATAGGGGTGAATTTCATCCATGTGCATTAGCTAGCTGATAGTCTGGACACAACCCTTTGGGAAGATAGCATTTCATTACCAGGCCCTCTATCGCAACTTTCTCTTGAGAGATCATGCCCTGTTCTAGCAGAGTTGGAAGAAACTCTCTGTTCCCTCTTCCTACCACTTATTTAGCAGTGCAGCACAGGGAAGATATTTGTCCTTTACCACCATGTTCCTGCTCAATGAAATCATAACCATGCCTGCTAATACCACCACACTGCAGGGTAAATAAGCTTGTAATAACAAGACGATTATTATTATAACTCTTCCCCTTTAATTAATTTCAGGCTAAAACTTTACTTTCAGCTTAGCAGACTAACTGCAAGTGCATTTCATCTTTCTAAAAAGTTGCTTCAATCTGCAAAGAGAATCCTTTTTCCAGACAGACTGGTACAGAAATACGAATAAATGGATTAAATATGAAAAGTCTAATACACAATGTATTTTTCTTTTTTTTCCTCATTTAAATTTAATTTGCGCTTCATAACTTTCATGCAGAGCATCCATGTAGCTAAATAATTAGTGTAAATTAAATTTCATATTTTTTAATGGGCAAAAATAATAAAATGTAATTGATGGTCATTATTTCAAGTTTTGCTGCGGTAGGATGCTGGCTTCAAAACGCAAAGAGAAAAGGGTTATGTTTTTAAATATTCTGCAGCTATTTAGGCCTTAGTATGGACCAGTCTATGTTTATGTTTTAAAAGAAAAAAGGGGAAAAGGTGTTTGTGTCCATCACTATGCTCACACAGGGTGAAATTTACTCCTCTGCAAACAGTTGGCACACAACCCCCTTAAGGTCTATGAACTCCTCCAGATCTATCCAAGCCTAATGTGGATTTTGGTGGTGCACAGACTTTTGGGCTGGGCCCTTTGCCAGGGTGAATTTCATTCCTAATAATTATGTTCCCTAATCTAAGAGCCATATGCTGCACTAGATTTACACCATAAACTCCCATTGACATCAGTAGGAATTCTACCAGAAATCAAGGCCGACCTCTCTTTCTTTATGCACACTTCAACCAATGGCCCAGATCATGTCCCTACCCCTTCATGGGCACGAAGCCCAGTCAGAGTTGTTTGGTCTGGCTTGGCTCCATGCCTCAAAGTGGTAATACAACCCTAAGGGTACAGACACCTACAGACCCTCCAATCCCAGCCTAGTAATCCACAAGTGGAATCCATGGGGGGCTGTGGGATCACAAGGTAGTGAGATCAGATTGGAGACAGGGTTTCACTCATGGAGTAACAGCCAAGGAGACAGTAAAAGGCTGAGCACCCCATGCAAACCTAGCACTGGCACAAGAGCCAGCTGACAATTCCAAAAAAGAGCTGACACAAGCAGCTGGCAGAGGAGCATTCCCAAGGGCAATCAGAATGTGGGGCAAAAACAGCACAGCCTCCCCGGCACCCCACCCAGCCACCCCCAGGATTTCTCAGGACTTCTCAATGCTCCCTCCTCCACCATACTGGTTTTGTAATCCTCAAGACTGGTGAAACTACCAAGGAGCTCCACTCTGCAAGAGTAAGGGGCCTCAACACACGTCAGGATTTGATCCATCATAAGTAATCATATGAGAAAACTCTGACCATCCCATTGGCATTTAACTTAAGAACTCAGGAATCAGGTAACATTTATTGTCACCATTGATATCACAATGTGACATAAGGAGCTGCAGAAATGATTTTAGTATTAATTACCCACAGAGTACCACAAAGCAAGAAAGAAAAAGTCCTGCATAATGTATGAATAGAAACAATTTAACTGACACGCAAATTCAGATGATACCAAGTGAAGTTTCATGCCCTTATAAGTCTTTTTTATTGTCAATGCAAGCACTACCTACATTTTCAGTGCAATTACTTTGACACTCTAGGAAAAATATACAACTACAAAATACTAAAGTCAAAATAAAATAAAAAGGAGTGTGTTTATAACTGAAAAGTACAAGAAATTCATATAATAGATGGACATTCCATTTTTTTAAAACTTTTCATGTGAGTTGAGTTGCTTCTGAAAGATTTGCGTTGACAATCCTGGAGAAATCCTGGATTTATCCAGAAAATAAGTACATCACGGACAGCAGCACTGCAAGCATCCATCTTTATACTGCCCTACTGATGTCCCTCAGCCCTGACTTGGAATGACCTCTATGTGTGAGGAAATACTTTAGTCTCAGTCCATGCACATTCAGCTCTTGGCCCTCCTGCTAAAACTATCAATACGAGTGCTAATTAGTGCCAGTCGCAGTGGTAGTTTATGTAATACCACTCAATTCTTTACGTAATCTACTTTTCCTAGCTATTGCCCCGTATATACGCTACTCAGTATCAAACATGGCATGCAATACCTACATAAAGCAGGATGTGCTGAAGACAGAGCCATAAGCATTAACTTTCATTTTTCACTTTCCATTATTAATAACAATATTTTGCACCATTCATCTGCACTTTACAGACATTAATTAATGCCTTACTATACAGTTATTATTATATCTATAAACTGAGACGCAAAGATGTTGATTGACTTGCCCAAAATGAGACAATGTGGCAGAGTCTAAAACACAACTCAAGAGTCTTGATTCCCAGGCCCCTACTCTACCCAACTTGACCACGCTGCTTCCCCTTAACAATTCTTTCTCCCATCCCAGTATTCCTCCCAACATCTCTCCTCACATTATTTGTGAATATTTTTCTCTATTTAATTAAAAAATAGAGCTGATCCAGGCCTGATATGTTAGAGCTGGCTTTGAAGATAAAAACAGAATAATGATAGAGTAATTTGTCAAAGAAAAACTATTAAAGAAAGATGTAATTTAAAATCAATCACTTTCATTCTAAATGCACTTAAATAACCTTTTGCCTCCCTCTTACATAAACGGGTTGCAAAATCTCCCAAGAGAAGGACTGTAGTACTATATACATACCTAATGACCCTATAGGGGGATTGTTAAAGGAAAAAAGGAGTTATGTAACAATTTGTGAAGAGCAATAGGAACTCAACAAGTTGTTATTTTCTCTTTAGCTTTTATATTTAGAACAGCCACATTTAAAAGACTTTACATTTATTAATCTATACTGCTTTTCTGGAAGAAGAAGAAAAAATAGGAGACCCTAGTCCAACATAAACTAGCACTCCCAACAGTTAGACCATTTCCATCTCAAGATCCTGCTTCAAGATACTTAGTAAATCTCATAATGAATATTTTGAACTTGGCTATATGACAGAAAGAACCCAGTATACAGTATTTAATTTCAAAGCTTAGTCATATCCCATTTTGTGCAAGAATGTATGTTGTTATTTCGGTGCATCTCTCACTTTCCTTTCTCCCGCTTGCAAGCATCTTGCCATGCAAGATTCATGTTACATACTGTAGTTTATTAAAATCAAACGACTACCATTGTTGGGTAGAATGGCAGATTAAAGAGGTTAATTCAGAACTTGCTTATAAAAACTGATAAAAACCTGCTCTTAAAACAGTATTTCTATACTGTCATAAAAAACAAATCAGCTGTACCAAAACCGTTATTTATATTCAAAGTTAACTAAGCTTTCAAACATAGGAAACAGAAATCCAACTTATATAATGCCTCTTATCATTCTACAATATAGAAAGCCACTAGAGCATCTGCCTTTTATTAAAACAGTGAAATTTTCCAACAACATTAGAAAATTATTTTTACATAATATAATATATATATATATAATATATATAATGGTTGAATTCGGAACAGATTAATTTCACTTGTAAAAAATCTGCTTTGCTTGAATGCTTTGCCTGACTTTTATAAAATAAAATTCTCTCCTTGCAGTTAGCTGCAGAATGTTTGTGCTTTGCAACAAACAATGTTACTTGTGTCTGTGTTGTTGTCAAAAAGTAAAAGACAGCAGATAGAAAGGGTTAAACAAGAGATTTCCTTTCAGTGCTTTGTGAAAAGCAAGATTCTGTATTTCATCGAGGCAAAGAAATCTATTCGGGCCCTTTGTATTCAGCATTATTCAGCACTATTTGGACCATATTTCAGGATCCCCTGAATGCCTTATGCCCACCTGACAGTGTATCCTCTATATTATGCAAGTAATGTAGTCTCCCCAAGGCAAAATATTACCGACCATCCAGGTCTTTTCAGCTCAGCTGTATCCACTGACATGCTCTGTAAAGTGAGGCACTGCAATGTAACTGTATTCTCCTCTCTGTCACTCCTCCGGGGGAAAAAGAAAAAAAGAAATTATCATATTTCTCGCATCATCACTAAAGCAGAGCAATAGCAAGCTGATTGGCTGCCTCTACCAGATGGAAACATCAATCAGGGTACTGTGCTAGCACTGGCTCACTGCAGAGTGCAGACCTGAAACTAGGTCTCAGCCAGCTCTACAGCAGGGGTGAGGCACAAAAAAAGAGAGAGCACTATTTTCTCAAAGCAGGAAGAAGGGGAGGCCATGAGCGTTTCCTGTTGTGCAGCTGAAACAAGCAAAGACGTCATTACATTTACACTCCCTCAGGGTGTCAGCAGATGGAGGGCCAAAGTTCAGTCGTTTCCAATGCACTGCAAGAAGAGAGCTTTTTGAGGAGAAACCAGCAGTGGCTTTTTTTGCTAAAAGCATTCTTTGCACTTGCCTAGCAAAATAGTTAAGCAGCATGTTGGCAGGCTGCAAAGTACCATGTGTGACTAGAAACAATATTTGTTTGGGATGTAAGCTGCTTCTATTTTTTTCTGTAGTTTGTGTACGGAGCATTGCTGCAATACAAAAAATACACTAAGCTCATACCTACTGTAAATGCGTGTATAATTAAATACCAATGTAATGTTACGCATTTTGGGACGTTCAGAGAAAATGAGATTACATGTACATATATTTAGTGTAAAATTGGAGGTATTAAGGGATTCCTTTGCTCAGTAGTTCTGACAGTCCAGCAAAACACAAATGAACAGAGATGCTTCCTTCCTACTTCACCTCTTCCCCTTCATGAAATAATTTAAGGATCCAGCAGAATAACATTTAAAAGTAAAACTATAATCACAGAGGTCACCATTAAAAAGCATGCATGTGGTCACATGAGATACCACAGTTGTCTTCTATACATTGAGCAGAAGATACCTGTCGTAACTGTGTTAGGTGGGTGAATGTTGAACTTTAAACAAGGGCCAGTGAACTCACTGTATCTCTCGTAAAAAGAAGGGTTTTTTTGATGTTTTAAAACACGCCATTTTCCATGATCTGATTGCACACCATCATCATCTGAATAGGTAATTTCTTTGATATGTGTCCAAATGTCTTATTTTTCTAAAGCAAGGTGCAAACAAATATTTTTATGGTAAACGTTTTAACTAAACACATCCTATTTACGATGAATTACACACTCTGCTAGCAAGGTATGGTCATGGGATTATGGACCCTTTTTCCTCTAAGTAAATGGTTCAAAGCCAACACAAGTTTGTAATGATTCAAAGTTTCCACTGTTCAGTGGCCTATGTGAAACGATATGATGATCTCAGTCCAGTTCCTAAGAGGCAGGAGTCCACATTATAGATCCAGCAGCAGGTCTCATCAAGAGCCAATGATTTAATGTGATCAATAGTGATTAAACAACTCACTTAAAGGTGATTCCTCTAAATTACAGCTGAGGTTCACTGGTTCACTGGCTTAGGGAGGCTTGTGCGGCTACCGAGTTGTGTCTGTTCCACAATTAAACACAGAACATCAGTCTCCAAGGCTGTTAATCTGACACCTACCACCAAAACTATATTCAGTGTAAAAAAACTAACACATACTTGATATTGATCAATAGTCTTTACTGTACATTTTTAGGGAGAGATTCTAATCTCCTCCCTGTGTCAATTCAAAGCTGTATTGCCTTCAACAAAATTACTCTGGATTAACTCAGGTGTAAGAGGAGTCAGAATCTAGCCTTTAATGATAATACTACATGTAAAGTGGAATGATTTCTTGGGGGAAGAGAAGATGGGCAGAACACTCAAGTAGCTGTGAGAAAATTCCACTGAACACAACATCCTCAAAGACCCGAATGGTACCCATCATGTTTTCTTGAAATTTCAGAATAATGTACTATATTATATCAAAAGGATAAGCCCAAATCATTACTTTAAGCCTCCTAACTAAGACAGACAACAAGAGTTATACTTCTGACTGCACTGAAACAATTGCCACAGAGCACAGCCCAGCACTACTAGACTAGACTAAACTGAATGTAAATATGACGAGTAACCATCGCAGTGCTGTACATCTGTTAAGGGACGGAACATAATAAGGAGCAACAGTGTTTTCATATAACTATCCACATCCTGAAAGTTAATCTTTGGTAATTTATATATTATAGTTTTTAAATAATGCAGAGCAGTATTAAACCATCTTTGGCAAGATTTGACATGGGAAAATGCCATCTGTTCTTCATAGTGCATTTTGTAGCAAAATATGATCATTACACCTTTAAAGTGTATTAATTCTATTGACTTTTTTCTCATTTAAAATTTGAGACTTTAAGCAAACACAAATTGATGGATGGAAATTGTGATCAGGCTTAACTGTTATCTCTTGTGAAATGCTGCTAATAAATATGTACATTTCCACTCTAAAACAGCTCACTCTGATGAAGGCTAAAAAGCCATACAAAGATATTGGGAAGATTTCACAAAACATTTTTGCTATACTCTAAACAAAGTTTATTTTCACCTGCAAAGTATTCAACAGTCTTACAGATTATTAATACCTTAATTATACTCTTGCCCTTTAAAACCTATCTGCCTAACAAGGGAATATAATTTAATAAATTATTTATATGCTTCTTGTCATTATTCAGGATCCATTCGAATGATATTTGAAAAAGTGCAAATGGAAAAGTCACAATCTTGATATTTTCAGTTGAATTGCCTCATCCTCACAGCGCCACTAACATCATTTAAAAATACCCTGGTGCCATTTTTATCAGAAGAACATGGTAAACAATCAAAACAAAGAAGGAGTTGGTTCATTTCTCAAGCTACTTAACACCTGACAGCGGATAATTCCACCTCTTGAAAATAAATATGCTAAAAACTGGTTCAGTTAAATCTTTCTCTAAAGAAATGGTAGGAGTACACAATAGCCATGATTTTGGCATGAAATTTTTTAGTAAATTTCATGGTACAGATGCAAGGGGACAAAAAGATAAATCATGGAAATGTCACCAAATAATGTTGCTGTCCCTATTTGTGTGTATGTTGACATAAATGGAGGTGCTGAAAGGTGAGGCTCAGGAGGGAGGAGAGCAGGGGCTGTGGTGGAGAGCAAGCCCACCCTGTTAGACTAACCCGACAGCAGCAGCAGCTCCTGTTCCATGGGGTTGGGCCTGGCTCCCTGCTCCAGGTGCTATGATCTGGTGTACAGTGTTGCAGCAACACTCAGGTTTGGCCCATCCGCCCCTCTGTAGATGGACCCAGAGGGTGGACCGGCCAAACTTGACTGGTGCTGCAACATCATATGCCAGGTCACAATGCCACTCAGTCTGGGGGCCTGACTAAATGTATTTTTACAGTCACCATGGCCTGTGTGACAAAGACCGTAGTCCTAGGTACAACTACAGTATATTTTACTGCTTGAATGCCTCAGCTACTGAAAGCCTGAGGACTGCATCACATTGTGAATTCATATATCCCGCAGTGAGACTTCTTCTTTTCTGGTTTTTTATATTTCAGAAATTTAAATATTCAGGAAAAAATCCTACCCTGTGGTGCTCATGGGAAAGGAAGATATAAGGGAGTTTCTCCTCTACAACACACACATTGGAGCAGTACAATAGGGGAAGACGGGTAGGTAAGACTAGTAGGTAAGACAGGACTAAAGACCCAATTCAGCAAAGCATTTAAGCACATGATTTAGTGCTTTGCTAAATTGGAATGAACTACTGAATAGGAGCCTGAAAGAGGGAACTGTTACCTCCAAGTCCGTGCACTAGGCACCAAGAGGATGTGGTCTGCCTGCTTCTGATGTGACCCTGGCTCCCAGGATGTGTACTGCAAGTATGCAGCAGGGACTAGTGCATGCTGTTCTTTTTTAAAGACCTGTTCAAACCCCAGTGACTTCAGTGACGGTTGGATAGGGCCCTCTGAGACGAGTGAGGTATGCCTCACCACCTATGTTCTTCTCCACCGCACCCAGCTGCCCTAAGCTTTGCTGTCCTGTGCCAGCAGGATGAGAATAGTGCCAGAGTTGCCCCCAGCACTACTCTGCACCTCCGCCACCTGAGCATCTCTTCAAATAGTAAAGGCAGGATTTTGCTCTTAGAAGTTACTGGAAAAAATAATAAATTGAGACAATAAATGCTACCATGATTATGCGAAAAAGATTTGACCTGACGGGGGAAAAGAACAAGTTAAATGTATGTAACATTCTGGGGTGATGCTGTACGTTTAACTTGTGCGTGTGTGCGCATGTGTACACGTTTATACAATTCTACAGACTTTAAGAAACAAGGAGCTAAAAGGTTCAGTGAAAGCAAAACCCGATGGCACTTTAGTAACCATCTTTTATAAATAGCAGCACAGTGCAAATATAAAGTATAACAAACAAAAATAACATACTAAAGGAAGGGAGCTAACTGGAGGAAGAGAGAGTTCTACTCCTTTGGAATTTCAATCACATATTTCCATTTTATTTTAAAATTTCTAATCAGTGACAGAGCAGATCTGAAAAATGTAGCTAGCGCCCGCAATTCTCAAAAACAAGACATTTATTTCAAGCTACCAAATGCAATCATTACAATATTTACTGAAATTGCTTTACATAACAGAAGTTTAAAAAAAAATTAGTCCAACTTAACTGTTACTGTATCTCATGAATTCAACAAAAGCCTAGGCAACAATATTTAGAATAAATATTTGTCTTATGGGAATAGCATTTTCACTCAAACTGACTACAAAATATCAATTAAAGTAACAAAGATCAGATACAGAAACCCCAGAGTTTGATATAGAAGTGCATTTGTGCTTCACTGAGTACAGTTCTTATATAGAAATATTTGTAATATTTTTTTCAGTTCTATTAGAGAGTCTGTTTCAGGAGAATTTTTCCCTTAACCATTTTGAGCTAATTAAAATTCTGGAAAGAGTCAAAATGTCTTAGAAAACACTCCAAAAGGCACTCAGCGCTCAGCACTCAGAGAAAAATATTTCATATGGAAGTAGATTAGTAGATAGATAAATAATTGGACTATCTGACAAGGATTCCAGACTGTGCACTTTGGCAATATATTCTCATCCTTTTTAAAAAAAAACCTGGAGGATATGAAACATGCAAGTAAATAAACTCAGTGACACAGCGGTATAAGAAGTTTCTACGTAACACATCATCTCTTCCAAGTGAAAACCATGTTGTAACAAACCACAAGGGGTGTGGTTATGAAAGGCCATTGTAAAAGAGCCAAAAGCTGTAGGGAGCAGTTTTGTAAGCCATGGAGCACCATACCAGCAAATGTAGTAAGGGGCCAGAATATGCATAAGTGGTCAGTGAAAATGTACAACTCCTTTGACAGGTTGAGATGAAGTCCCTACTGCCACAAAATTTGCAAATGGCTCCTTTCTTCTTGAAACTTCACCAACAGATTTTTTACAAAATACCACCAAGGCTCATATGGCGGCAGCAACTAGCTAGGTCACTTCTGTTGTAAGGTATGTTTTATTTCCATCGTTTCATACTTAGTAAACTGGATTGTCCCAATTCCTCACATTTCTTTAGCCCTCCCCCCTTCCCCACTGCACAGGATGCTGCTTGTTGCTGTTTTGGAGATCTTCAATCTTGTGCCAATTTTCTGTGAATCGGGGTACGGTGTCTGTAACAGGGCCCTGTGTTTGAGCCCATATGCACGTGCATCTCAGTACACCGGTTACAGCCCTTAGGCTTTTTAAAACCAGGTGCTGCATTTGCAGGCCACAGGTTTGCTCATAGTTACGTGCCTTACAGGAAATCACATATTGGGCTTCCTGCTTCTTAGGCAAAAGAGACCCAGGATTAGGGAAGTCTTAGGGTGGGGTTCACCACTGTGGTTAGGAAGGTAAACTAAAGAGGCATGGTGCGTCCTTTTCCCTGCCAGCTAGCAAAGCCTGGGGTGGTTGGTATTTTGTGTTCATTGGATTTTGTTTGACCTATTCCTTTATTTAAATAAAAGCAACCATACAGGAAGGGTCATGAACAGGTGTGCACTAGAAACTTTATTCTACTTCCCCAGCCAGTTAGCTTGTTCCCTGGCTTAGAATATCACACCAAACAAGGGGCTTGGGGCACTGAGACTGGGCTTGTCATTCACCGCTTTGTTTGTCATCACTCTATTGCAGTGTTTCTCAGACTGGGGGTCCTGACCCAAAAGGGGGGGTCACAAAGCTGTTGTAGGGGCATCACGGTATTGTTAGTTCTTCACTGCCTTCAGAGCTGGGCAGCAAGAGAGTGGTGGCTGCTGGGGGCCCAGCTCTGAAGGTGGTGCTGTCACCAGCAGCAGCCCAAAATAAAGGATGGCATGGTATGGGTGGTGGGGGAGGGTCGTCATTTTTTGTGGGGTGACACCACATTCTGAAATATTTTCAAATGGGGGGCAGTAAAAAAAAAGTTTGAGAACCCCTGCTCTACTGCATGCAAGCTGCAGGAGCATGGAGCCCTGTACAATTAAGAAACCATACCAGGAACTAGGTGGCACGCCTTAGCTGAAACATTGACATAACTCTGATTAACAAAATAACAAATAACACAGTGTGCAATTATAGTGGGTTGTGCACAAACCTCAGGGTATGAAAAAAGCACAAAGGCAAAAACTGAGCACCTCCAACACCCAACAACAACCTACACAGGCCAGAATCTTTATCAAATAATCAGATTACTCCATAATTTGTTCCATTTTTTCATAATTTGGCCTCTTTTGCCCAAGGTTGTACCTTTTAAATTCGTGTTTTCAGGGGTTTTTGCTGTGGTAGTGAGGGTGATTTTTGTTTGGTTGATAAGAAAGGAATTATTTCCCCTTACCTCTTCCACCCAATAACCCTGTGGTACTAAAAATTCTTCCAGTAAGTAGTACAGTTAAAATGGAGAAGTAAAGATGGAAGTTTTTAGCTGCAGGTTGACTGAGTTCAGTATTGCTGGGTTTTGATTATGCTTAATCACTGGTTGTGGTAGTTTGTAGGGAAGGCTGGATATGTAAGATTCCATCCTTGCTTTTACAACATGTCTGACCTAGCAGCTTTACAGAAGGCATTATTTTCTTATTTGTTTTTGTGATGAACATGATCAATAGCTTACAAAAAAACTGCTCATCTGATGCATCTCAGAAATGATGGCACTTGAGACAAGCTAGGGTCACATCCATGTAAACATATCGCCAAAATGGGAGCCTGAGTGAACTGGAGAAGAGACGTAGGTCTCCCTCACCTTCTAAACCGCTTTCTGTTACAACTTTTGTGCCTAATCCTTTAAAGGTTTTAATATCCAAATCATACTGAAGGCACCTTGGGTCAAAGAATACTTACTTCTTGATTTTTGTTTCCAGAGGACCTTCCACAACATGGCATCATTAGTAACAATGTAAAGACACTTTCAATCAAGAATCTCTCTTTTGCATTATATTTTCTTTGTTTATGTTTACAGAGGCTGTTTTCATGTATGTATTTCTTCAGCGGTCTCATCAAGTGATATTAAATACACTAAAGAGTAATCCAAGCTTGAATAGGTTCTCCATTAATATGCCTCGACTGGAAACAATGAGGGGAAGAGAACTGCTTCAGCAACTATCTCAACAGCTCAAATAAGACTCGTCTAAAACTGAAGTGGTGAAATCCTGGTCCCGTTGAAGTCAATGGCATTGATCTGGCAAGGTCTGCATCTTATCCACAAGAGATTAGACTGTTTGCAAGATAACATAGACATTGCTTGGCACAGGTTGAATCATTTTTAGTCAGCTGCAAGTAACTAAGCTGAAAGTTGTGGGTCTACAATAAAAGAGAGGTGTGTGCTTGATACCATATTCACAATTATTAGAGGTCAAGCAACAAGGGCCACAAGTGTTGGAATGCTCTAAATTATGCTTATGATATTTTGTATGGATAACATATGAATAGACTATGTAAATAGATTAACTTTGTTGGCAGGCTTACATTGCACAGGCACTGATAGCTCTAGTTTAGACACATAGTAGAGGTTAGTGATGGCTACACTCAAGAAGACTGTCGTGAACCAAATCATGAATCATAAGTGATGAGGCCTCAGAAATAGCCCCTTCTCCATCTGATAAGAATTAGAATAATATGATTAAGCCTTTCAGAAAAGAGAGGATATGAAGGGGACTAAATGTATCCCAACTTGAAAAAATAAAGATTCTCAGTCCCTAATAGAATACAATCTTCGCTGGCCCAGACATGGGCAAAAAGAGGAGCTACACTCAGTAGCTGGGAAGAGTGACATTGTACTGTAAGTAATGAACAATGCATAGTAACACCTAGGAAAGGTCATGGAACATTTTCTGATCTCAGTTATACCCGTGTAAACCCACAGTAATACTGCTAAAGCCAATAAAGGTACTCAGCCAATACTGCTAAAGCCAATGAAGGTACTAAGATTTAATGTAGTATAACAGAATATGGCCCCATGTGAGGTGTGAATATGTGTGTGTGTGGATGCAGAGGCTGATGTTCACACATTAACAGTCTCATGATTGTAATTGTCTTTAAAAGAATATCATACGGCCTAAATTCAAAGCAAGGATTAGGAGCCAAATTTTGCTCTCGGTTACACTGACATACATCTGAAACCACTGACTTTGATGGAGTTATTCTAACTCTCTAGCAACGTGAGACAAAAAACTAACCCCATTTGCAGCTGTATACAGTATTGCACCTCCATACAGTCTTACAAAACCAAAACCCTAAATTTTCTATTGAAATTTCTATTTATTTTCTACAGAACAAAACCTGTCAAAGCAGCGGAGTTGAAATACAGCCTCTGGCTGAGAATTAAGCCATGGTTAGATCCCTCCATCTCAACTGTGACAGTATATGTAATCAAGCTGGAAAGTATGGGACACCTCTATACTATAGTACATGAATCTGTAAATAAACAGTTGTCTATTTATTACACTCTTAGTTTGCCAGACAATCGACCTGACTGAGACAGGGTTAAAATGACCAGAATTGTTTTCCGTTGTTGCCTTTCTTGCTGGTTAAGTGTCTCAAACCACTGACCATGATCAAATGGCAGTGTGACTAAATTAAACCAAAATGGTATACAAGTAAAATGGAGATACTTCCAAATGCTTGCTCTGAGTACTGAAACAGTAAAAAATCAGGGGGATTATCACTTACATTAATCCAAAAAGGTGATAGTGATTTCCACTGGAGCTCAGCTACTTACTGCGACATGATTTCATGACCTGTGCAGCTAAAATATAAAAGCCTCAGTTGAGGCAAGGCTTTTAAAAGGCAAAATAAAAATGTACATAGGCTGGAGATTTTATGGCATAGGAAAAACATGTGTTGATAAAAATAACTTCTAGCAGATGATAATACCCCATTGTCAGTCACGTTAACAACCCACCACACTAATATTTCCCTCTGTATTTCATCCTCAGCCAGCATACATCCAAACATACATATGTAAGTGTAACAGTTCTTTACAATGCTTTTCTCTTAATTTCTAAGGTTACAGGGTATAAAAAGTAGATTAAAATATTCCTTTTCTTAAGGACACACCATAAGCAAAAAAGGCTTTACCGATCAGTCGCATTCAGGCAAGAGGTGCGCATCAAGGAGAAATCCCAACCCTATGCTTTCCCCTCCCCTGCAATGTGAGGTGTGGTTTAGGAAGCAGAGTGACAGAAATCCAGCAGTAGCTGCACAGGTCCACTGAATTTAACCCCCACACGCACCTTCAATATGCAGTGGATAAGCAAAGGCCCCAGCCACTACTACAGACCCTTAACTGTTGTAGCAGTTACACAGCTGTTTAGCACCATAACTGTAAGCTGAGGGCAGTAGGTAAAGATTCCTTTCCTCCCTGGCCTCAGAGAATTAAGCTTTGTTTGGGAATATCAGTATTTGTCCTCAAGTTAATTTAGCAACCAAGAAAGATACCAAATTATCAGTGTTGGCGACTGAAGTCAGCACAATCAAGGAACGTGGACCAGCATTCGCACATTTTCCTGCAGGGTGCCCAAACCCTATTCCAGAAGAACCATTTTGAAGAGTCAGAATGTAGTTCCATGTCCATGCCTGCCTCTCTGCTGATTGGTTTTGTCCACAGGAAATTAGACTTAGGCTTGGTCTACACTTACCTTGGCGATTCGGCAGCAGTCAACGGGAGTTACACAAAGTATGCAAAGAACTTGCATAACTCCTGTCGACTTCTGTGCTTCTCTTCTGCATGCCGTCTTCGCTGCACTGCGCAGACGGGATCCACGTCTTGAGGAGGTGGTTTTAGGATTGACTGCTCAGTCAATCCAGATAAGTCGATCTGACAGTGGCGCCTTTGCCACCGTCAGTGTAGAGATAGCCTAAGACTTGGTCTACACTACAGAGTTATGTCAGTGCAACTACTTCACTCAGGGGTATGGAAATCCTCACTCCTGAGCGACGCAATTATACCAACCGAACTGGTGTAGACAGCACTATGTTGATGAGAAGGCTTCTCTCGTCAACATAGCTACCACCTCTCAGGGAGGTGGAGTATGCCTACTGGAGAAGCTGACCCACCAGCATAGGTGGTGTCTTCACTAAGCACTACACTGTTTGAGTAGACAAGCCCTAAGACACATTTTACAGAGACAACCAAAGAGCCATAAGGTAGTCAGAATTTTCAAATCACTAGTGACATGAACAGGGCTGGCGCTAGATCAAATGCCACCCCAGGCAAGGAACATCATCAGGGACCCCAAACACACATGCATACGCTTTCACATGTACAATAAAACAAGGTGCACAATACTGCAGCTGGGCTTTCACTTCACTTCGTTCTTAAATCTGACTGACTGACTGGCAACATCCTTCCTCCTGTATACCTGCCAGGGCCTGGCTGACAACATTCTCGGAGGTTTGGGGAGAATGTAGTTCTCAGAAAGTCTGGCAGGTTCCATAAGATTCTACAAAAGTCCAGAACATTCTAGGAGGTTAGTGAACAATGAATCCACATACAGAATACCTGAAACATTTTACTTAAAACACTCTATTTTCCTTTTAGTCATTAACAAAAGCAACACCCTGAGCCCAGCACCCCTCAAGCCCAGCCCCACAGGTGGTCACCTGTGTCACCTCCTCCTAATCCAGCCCTGGACTTGAGCTTGACTCAAATAGGTTACTAGAGAAGACAGACTCTCACTGCCACTAGAAAGGAAAGACTCTCACTGCCATTAACAACTTCCCATTGTTTGCCTTTCTTAGTATTTTGGGGACCAAAAGCACTGACAACAGCCAAGCAAAACAATCCCATCTTTCCTAGCCCCCTGACCACTCCTCTCCTAGAAGCTGCGCTATCTTTGCATTGTCAGAACCATAAAGAATGGGGAGACCTCGACAAACAATGCCATTGCAGCAGGTGCCACGTAGCCTGTGTCTCACTGCGCTCCGTGGCTCTGGAGAACTCTAGAATGCTAAAGTGATGATATAACATTCAAGGAAACAGCACCCATGCACACTCTGTAAATAAAAAATGATTACTCTAGAAAAACAAACAAACAAGCGAACAATGAGAGATGCACTATCTGAGCTTCCCTATACAACTCCACCAGCACACATCAACACTGACTTGTGACTGTTCATTGACAACAACATAGCTTGCTAGAGCCAGTACTAACAAATGCAACAAACTATGCAGTTGTTTTCACTAGGGAGTTGCTGATTCTGAAGCTTTCATAAGAGCTAAATTAACACAACCTGCTGTCACAAATTAGGTCAAAGTTTAACATAATTGTGTTTTTTTTAATTACTGGTAGTTGAACAAAAATCTGCTATCTGCATACAATGTTTGGATGTATATTAATACTAGCAAAATACATATTGGACGCTACCAGTAACTTGGTGCTAGTTATCTTCTTCAGCCGTGTTTACAGATCGCATACCCCTCTCTTTAGCCCAGCCTTTGTCCCACTGCAATTAACTCACTGGGGAGGTAGTAACATAATATTTGGCAACACATCTTTAAAAATCAAGATCTTTTGTTTTTTCTTTGCTAATATCATGCTGAGATTTCCTAGTTGGGTATTTGTATTTGATACTAAAATCTTAGTGTTAATCACAAATTGCTTCAGATGCATTAGTAACATACTTATCAATCACTTTCAGGAATCTATTGTAGATCATGAACTCAAATGAAAATAACTTGTCCACTACTTATATTTTAAGCAACATAGACTGCAACTGAAGGGCCCAGTCCTACAGTACGTAAAATTCGCATGGACTTAACTAAACTAAAATGGACTTAACTGCAAGTTTTTTCTGTATCAGGGCTGTAGAATTAGACACAAAATAATTAATTAGCACATTGCATGTTTTGCATGCCATTCTTTTTCAAAGTACTGTGAAAAAATCTACATTCAAATGCCTTGGCAGGTAGAAGAAAAAGTCATTCTTCTAAAGTCACATGTAGAATAAATGGGTCTATTTCATCTTTATGGCCTCTGTTATACAGCTCAGACTAGATTACTATAATGGTGGCTTCTGATCTTAACATTTATAGTGAAATCCTGACTCTATTGAAGTCAATGGCAAAACTACCACTGACTTCAATGGGGACAGGATTTCACTCTATCAATCTATCTTTGTCCATTCAAAGATAAGTATTTTTCTTTTTAAAGAACCATTTTTGTCTCCCAAGCACAAAAACCAAATGTCTTTGACCTTACAAATGTCACTGATTATATCCTTTTGTGAGAAAGGGAAGGTGGTTACCTTATTGTTGAGATTGTTTTCACACATAGGCAGTTGTGATATACAAGTATTGTAAGATCTCAAAATAATCCACTGCACCAAAATGCTAGAAGCTATTTCACACAAAATAGATCTGGTTTAGATAAAATGCAATATGTTTGTGGTTCCGCTCTGAAAAGGAACTGTGTAAAACTGGCACCATCTTATTCAGTAGATTTGTTTCCTTTCTTTATTCAGAATCTTATCAGCGTATTTTAGTCACTACAACTTTTTTACACTACTTTTTACTCCTTGTTTTGCATCTCTGGAGTTCTAAAAGAGAGTGAGTTGGGATCTACTCTTTTTTATGCAACATTAATAGAATTGTTTCCTGAGTTCCAATTCCAGAGCCAGTCAATGACAACTGATCATGCTAATTGAAGGCATGGGACAGGGATTGCACAGGTGTCACTGAGGACCTCGTTCACTCTTCAGAACTTTTATTACCTTTCATGCTTGTGAGGAAAAAAATGTTTGATTCTGTGATCCCAGGATGAGCTCATAGCACTTATACTTAGAAAAATATGTTTACTTGTAATCTGAACATATCTTTACTGGAAATCATTGAGAGACAATAAACATGGAACTCCACAATGCCATATTATCAGTCATTTTTCCAAGCAGAAATGCACTTAAAAGCTTTGCACTATATTATAAACACAGTTAATACCTGTCACCAAGATATATTCTGCTGCACATTGGCTTTTCTCTATAACTAAATATTACCACATCTCTGTCAGTGAAGGTATTTCCAATTATTATCTCAGAAATAAGTATCTTTCCATTTTAAATGTTGCTTGAACAGCCAAGACATTTCTGTCCAACAAAAAGTCATCTCTGTTTTGTGACTGCATTTGAGCTAAATTAAAAATAAAATGCACATGACCTAGTAGGAGTGGGTTTTTTATACCATCATTAAAATGATATGCAGTAAATTCATTTTTATTTAGTTACCTATTTTAAAAGTCCAGAATGTACTATTTTTAGTAAATTATCCCATTGTATACAAACTAGTGTGCACATGGTAAAGAGCACCATAGTTAATGTCCAAGCACCAGTTTAGCTTATTTTAAGATCTAGTAATTCTGATCAGATCCCTTCAGTTGTTTTTTTTAAACAGAAAGCCTATCTTTTGCTAAGAATAAAAATTACTGCATATAAAAACCTCCTGTTAAAAAAATTCTATTTTAACAAATTTAAAATGTTCTTTTCTATTAAATGATAGGCAATATCATGTTCCACAACATATGAAGGAGAGTTTCTCTGAGATGATTAAATTGCTTATTAAAAATCTCCAACAATGTTCCTTATTCATAATACACTTTCTTTCAAAGTACAGAGTCCACTTCTGCACGTCTACCATATATCCACTGCACATGAAAGTCCAATTGACTTCACTGTGTGGTCTGAAATGATGAACTTGCAGAATTGGGCCCATAACATTATTGCAGTCTTAATGGCTAGAAATACATTATTACAAAATTTGTAATACATGATCATATGGTATGTGATGTCATTTTCAGCCTAACTGAAAATATGTCTGAAAGAAGCACTGAACCATAAATAGTACAAATTAACAAAAAATATTTATTTCCTGATAATCCTCCTTTTAATGATTTAAGGAATTTTAGCTTTCTGTTTGAACAGGATCAGACCCTTTCTATTTCAAATTAACACCAATGGGTTACTTTTACATGTCAGCTGACATCATAGTTTCAATTCCCTTTAGTTCTTAAAAAAAATAACAAAAAAACCTTTTCTAATAAAGTAAACGATATACATGCAAATTATGTAACTTATTTCCTGTGTAATTCTATATATAGAATTTATGATAATCTTGTTTAAAAAACACTTTCCACAACTTTCAAGCATGGACTCCTCTTATATAACAAAGTAGCAATTAAAGCGCCCCTTTCAAAAAACAATGTATAACCTTTTTTGTTTTGGCAGCTCGTATAAACCAGAGAAATTTCTGCCAATGCAAATATTATTTAGGTACAGTACCACCTATCAAAGCTGTACTCAAGTGAACTTGTACTTCAAAACAGGTAGTGCGCACGACCTGAAATATTTTTATAATTCCTTTTTGAAGGGGCGAAGATTTTGGGATATTGAAAAGTGTCATTTTATGATTCCGTATAAACTTATTAGACTGGAGATGGTGTCATCTAAAAAACATTTTAAGTAAATAAAGCTCCTACTAAAACAAAGAAACAAAAATCAGCTGCAGTAAAACATATGTAAAATGTTCACATAACTAGTCATTAAAACACACAGAGCTAGTTATGGTTTGTGTATCATTTTAAAGAAACAAGAACTGGCATTGGTACCTGACCTACACTAACAGTTCAATTGGTGTGGACACAGTTATACCAGCATAAAGTTATACCAGCATTAACTAGGTCTACTCTACAGACTTTGGCCGGCCCACCTACGTTGGAATCGTGAAACCAGACATGATTCCCACATAGCTGTATCTGGAAGAAGTCATTAGCGCAGATGTAGTTATTCCAGTAAAGCTGAGCTTTTATCAGTATAGCTTGTTTCACTCATCAGGAGTGGTTTTACTAAACTGGTACAAAGTGCAGCTTTGCGAGCATAGCTGCATCCACAACATGAGAGCTTTTTTGGTATAGTATTCTGATATTCCTTCACTGGCACAGCATTCTTAGTGCAGACATGGCCTTACCCAGGTGTAGCTTATTCCTGTAAATTTAGGGGACTAAACTGAACCAGTATAAGCACCTGTATACCAACAATATCTGGAGGAATTGTACCAGTTTATCTATACTGATATAGTTAAAGAGGTACATTTTTTGGGTATAGACATTACCATTTAGAGAAAGTATAGGGGAAAAAATGTATGTACATATGCTAACTTGTACAAAATCAACACTGGCAAATTCAGAATCCAACTAAATAAAAGGCCATATTTTCAACTGTGTCTTCAATTCTGGAAAAACGTAAAAGAAATCCATGTCCAAATCAGCATGAGCAAATATAGATGCACAAACAATGTTGTGGGCAAAAACAGTTGTTATCCAGGCTTCACTCTCATTATACCAGCATGATGCCATCAGAAACTGACATTTTTGCAGGTGTACAAATCAGAAGCAAATAAAATTAAGGCCTTGCATCCAGATGCAGACTTATATACAGGCAACATCAAATGATGGTAAATATTAAATAACAAGGTAATCAAAAATATTAACATAATTTTAACTTGACAGTCATAATCATTTACAATATTTTTATTTCTTCTGATTACTTCGTATTAGAGGTCATGGAAACACTGGGCCAGACTGTCCTCACCCATGTTAATAGCTGTGGGAAGGTTTTTGTTTTGTTTTGTTTTTTTTGGGGGGGGGAGCGGTCTAAAACAGAATAAGGGATACTTTGCTAAGATGTGGTGGTTCAATGGTATATGTAAACAGAGTGGGTGGTCTCACTTACAAATAAACAGGGGTGCATGATGCTACTGTTGGCACTAACTAGTGGCGTCCTTTTTTACCATCTCAATAGAAAAGCCAAAAACCTGGATGTGGCTGGACACAAACATGCTTTTAATCCCACTATTTCCTAGTCCCTTCAGGTCAGAGTTAAGGTACAATGGTAGGTTAGCAAGGGAAAACTTGTAATACTTGTATTTGCACAGAATTTTTACTGTTAGGCTGTCAATTTAGCACCTTTCATGAGCCCTACATTCAGTAAAAGAAAGAAAAAACATCAAATATTCCTTTTTTCATTTCTGTGGGAAAAATGCTGTTGAACAGACCCATTCCTGAAAATTGCTTACTAAACATTAATATCAGCCATGATGAAAAATAGACTACAAGACACTTCTTTGTTGTTAGCACCCTTCAAAGAGACATTGCTAGTTTGAAATCTATCTTTCTGTATTAAAAGTAACACCCAAGATTAATATAACTGAAAGACGTTAGTGAAAAACGTTGCTTGCTTTGTGTCTTTAGGCAGTTTACTTTTCTTCTTTAGTGCCAGATAGGCAGTTCCTCCTTATTGAAAAGACTCAAACTTAAATAAGAGTGAAAAACAATCATTACAATAACTGTTAATGATTTTTTTTAAATTCAGAACAATATTTAAAGGATATTCTATCAAAAAAGTGGATTTTTAAAAATCAATTTAAAAAATCAAGTTGTCTGTGTCTCTTTAAATGAAAAGCTTGAAAGAATCAATTTTAACTCCAAAATCTCCTTACAACTACCCTGTCCTAAGTAGAAAAGGTACGCAGTCTCTGAATACAACACTTCCCTTTAATTCTCCCAAGAGTGAGTACTTAACTTTTGTCAAAGACTATAACCCATCAAATGTAATATGCGCGTCCCTTGTGAAGAGAACAGATCTTTTAAAACCACACATTTTCATGTTCAATTCTTCTGAAAAGAAGAGGTGAATTAGACTGAACAGAGTATTCTTTCCTCTGTATCCTGACAAAGCCACTACTATGAAGATGTACCTGATTTAAGTTATAGCTCAATCCAACTGCAGAAGGTTAGCATGCAGGACTCTCAGTTTCATCTTGAACAGGAATTCTTGTGCAAACTCAAGTAAGAATCATGTGGATGAAGTGTCTGCCATACTCCTCCACTTCCAGGACTCCACTGATAGCCATCAATATACATAACCACAGTTTGCTACAACACCCTACCATCCCACACAGTAAAGTCCGAAAGTTTGATGGCCTGCCTTTTTTCACAATACTTTACCTCCACATAGCTGATCTTATCACATTTGCCACCTACAGTAACACTGTTTAACAGTAGGCATTTTTCCCTTTGAAGGAAAATTACAATATTTAATATTACAGTGTTCAGCAAGCGCTTCTGCCAGACACAGAACTTCCATATTCCAGCTGCCATTCCCGAAATGATTAGATTCTAAATTAATATCAACAACTGTCCTTGTTAATGACTCAGAAAGAAAACACCAAAATGGTACTTGTCACTTTCGCTTTTGCTTAAAGCCAATTTGCAATCACTCCTGCTAAAAACAAATAAATAACGGAATCTGGTAAAATAAAAACTTGGCTATACAATAAGCTTCCTTTTCTTCAAATCAATAGGTACAGCTTCTAACATCACAGAATTGTTAAAATAAATACATTCAGCTAGAGCCAGTATACCAAAAGCTAAAAGAGAAGGTGCCAGCAAGTAATCTAAACACTAATTTACTGCCAAAACTGAAGCATACATACATACCATGATTCAGCAAGAATCACATGAATGCATAAGGTTCTCTGTTTTGTCTTTATAGTAACAAGGTTTGTAAACAGATCTCACAGGAGGAAATCTAGGCTGGACTTGAGAATCTAAAATCTGTCTTTGTGAAGATCAGTTTTTCACTGTTGCCAAACAATAGGATTTATTTGTGTTATATATGACTAAAAGTCTTCTACTTCAGCGCAAATTCTGTTCTCATTTCACCTCATAATACCAACAGAACTGAAACATGTCACTGCAGCCAGAACTTATTCCTGTCACATTTAATAACCATCAGCAAATGCTATCAAAAATATATATTGCATGGGAAGATTTCATCAGCTATGTCAAAATTCATGATGCATTGATTCTGTAGCACATCAATACCATTTACACAAGGGAAAACCAAATCAACCTAGAGTTCATTTATAGGAATAAAAATAAAAACCTAAGTGCAAAAAACAGCTTTGTGCATTAAATAATCTGCATTTTCACTGTTAACATTTTAAAAAATATATCCAAAAACAAAAACAACAACAAAACCCCAAACAACAGAAAACATGTGGAAGATATCAGATCTTCCAATTCCCAAAGTTTCAGAAGTGATTCCTAACTTCAGGGATGAAGAGATATTTAAAATATGTTAAAAGACCCAGTAATATAATTTGGAAGTGATGATGCACTGACATAAGTATGTTTGCATACTGCAGACCTACTAGGCAAAGACTACACCTTAGTGTTATTAAGCGCACGTGTTTACATGTCATTTTCATTATCAAAATACGTATTACTCTATACCATGTCCTTATATTAATTCAAAGATTTGATTCCTGTTGAAGTCAATGGGAGTTTAGCCTGAATAAACATAAGATTGGGCCCACTCTGTTTTTTTCCCTCAGTATTCCAATTTGTTCTTTCAATGTAATAATAATTAATATTTACTTTACCATACAGTAGCACCTACAACCCCAATCAGAATCAAGAGTCTCCTTGTGCTAGATGCTGGCAAACAGAGTATAAGATGGTGTCTGCCCAAAGAGCTTAATAAAATGTAGTAATGCACTTACCTACTAATTATTTGTTTTCTCTTTTGCAGGCCACTTTATTTACTCCCTCCATCATAAACCACAAGGTAGATTCATTATAAGATCAAGGTAGTCAGAAAATTAGAATCCTTAACTCTCTTGCACACAACTTATACTACCACTAATAAGATATGTATTATACAAATTCTAATACTTAAACTTGTTCCATCTCAGAAAGAGAAAAGAACAGAAATCACTGAAAGAAATAAAGCTGAATGGCATTTTTCAAGAGTTTAATTCAAATTTTTAAATTAAAACTTCTTATAGTAAGCACTTGATTAACATTTTGAGTCTTTAGCCTTCTTAATTAGGACATTTTTTTCTTGATATGATACAAGTAAAATAAAACTTTCAATATTCCTGTCACTAAATTAGAAAAATATTGAGTTCTTATGGCAGATTAGAGTCAGACCTTTAAAAAAAAGAGCATAATCATTTATGTGAGGGCAAAACTGAATTAGATTCCACTTACATATGAGAACAAGAAAACTTAACAGTTCACATTACCCTTGTAATGGAAATACTGGAAACAAACCCATGAAGATAGGCTTAGGCTTTGCTAGATGAGGCTTTTTATTATATCAGTTGCACTAAAATGATTATTCTACAGAATTAGATTCTAAGTATATTAAACAAAACAGAAAGAGCCTCTCCTTCCTCTGTGTTTCAGGCCCCCGTTTGTAAACTGGGGACAATGGCGTGTGCACTGTACCTATCTCTCTCTCAGGAGTGTTGTAAGGAAGGAACGGTGAATGTTTGTGAAGCACTTTGAAAAGGTCAAGAATTAGGGACAGTACATTTGAAGTATCATTACCCAAACTAAACCTGGGACTGCCCCTTCAAATGTTGTTTCCCTGTAATTGGGGAGGGCACGTATTCCAAGGAAAACTGCGCGAACCGATTTGAAGGCGATCGCTTCCTTCCTTCCTCCCGCACAGCACAGAGCTCCCCAAAGGACAATATCTGGTTGCACTTTCTGCCTGCCCTCCCGCTCCCGCCCCCCTTCGCCACACATCGCAGCGTCGATGTTTCGAGGTGGGGTCTCACGTAGAACAAACATGGATGTCCCCGTTACATAATCAGAGGCAGCCAGGCAGAGACACCGATTATATAATCGATGCATTGCTGCAGGGCCGGCCCCCTCCCCTCCCGCCGCCCTTGCAAGCGGAGCCTTCCCGCCTCCCTCCCCCAGGGGAGCAAGGGTCTGGTTAGGACGTGCCAGACAGAGAGAAGGCGAGCGAGCGCGGCGGCTTTGATGGCAGCGGCAGGCGGGAGCCCCTTGCTAACCCCCTTCCTGTGGCTTTTACACGTCATGGAACATTCCCGGAACGGGCCAACGTTCCACCCCCTTCAGGGAACAGGCAGCAGGGCGCAGCGCGGCGCAGCGCACCACCGAGCGCCGCGCAAGCCCCGCACGCGCAGCCAGCCCCCGCCACCCCCACTCCAGCGCGGGGCGCACAGGCGCGTCCCCCCCCCCAACATACACGCGCAAGGACAAGTCAGCCAGCTGAAGCGTCCGTGCACCCATCCCCCCCTCCCCGCCCAGCCCTGCCATCACAGCACCCCCCTGCCGCTCCGCCGAGCGTCTCCTCCCCCCCCCCACCCACCCCCGCACCTTGGCACAGGGAGCCCAGCGTGAGAGCCCGGCCTAGCCCCCGCCTCCCCTCCCGCGAGTGTCTCTCCCTAGTAACCGTGCCCAGTCTCCGCCGCGGGAGGAGATTACGCAAGGCAGCCCGCTCCTCATCTGCATACACGGACTTACAGGCTGGGTATTCCCCACGTTTCCTAACAGCGGGCGCTGACAAAGCCCCCCCCAGCAGCCCTTTGCAAGCAGGGGGATGCACGGTTCCTGACCCATAGGGGACAACGTGCCGACGGCCGCGACCCGCTCAGCACCCCGCCCCCGCAGGCGAGCTACCGCTCCGGACGGGCTGACAGCCCCACGGCTCTCCCTCCATGCCCCCCTCCCATTCTTCGCACGTCCTCCAGGTACCCCTGCAGCCGGCCTAGCCCCCCGCCCCCGCCGCCCGTCGCGTGCCAGCAACAACCGCGCGCTTGCAAGCGGCTCTGGAGACCCGCGCAGCCTCCGCCCCAAAAGCACTCAACTTGTCAAGGACTTGCTCGGACACAAATCACCATGCAACGAGCGTGCGTCCCCCCCCCCCCCGCCGCCAGCACCAGCGCAAAGCGACTGCCCGCTGGTGCCTGTGACACGGGTCGGGGGGGTGGGCTGGAGCGGGGGAGGGGTTCTTGCAGCAGCCGCTGCTGCTCACCTGGAAAGTCACCGAGCCGGAAGGAGGAAACCCCTCCTGGCGCCCTTGCTGTTGCTGGGTCCGCGGGGGGCTCTCGCTGCTCCTTTGCTAAGGTGGTGCCTGGAGCGAGGCGGCTCGCGGCATTGCTTTACACAGAGACCGGTGGAGAAATCCCGGCAGCCAAGGGGCGTCTGGCTCATTGGCTTAGCGTAGGGGAGCCCATTGCCCGCGGGCCGCCTCCCTCCCTCTCTTTCAATGGTGGCGCTTGGTGTGAAATAAGACCAAGATCAGGGCGAGAGAGAGGCCGGAGAAGCCGCCGTTTTTTTCCGGAGGAGGGAGCCTCGCGGAGCTGCAGACAGACTGGGTTATTCCTGGCACCACTTCCCAGAACAGAAGTTACACGGAGGAGAGAGCGCGCGAGGGGAGAGCTCAGCCAGTGATGTCATCGGATCCCCCAGCGCGTCCCGGGGAGGGAGCGCGAGAGGGAGGGAGGCTGAACCAGAAGATCCAGTTCCAGAGAATGATGGGCTCTGTGTATGTGTGTGTGAGAGAGAGGTGCACTGTGCAGACAGAGAGAGAGGGGGAGGGAGGAGGCAGGGCTTCCGAGTGCAAAGCAGCTGCCTCCCCCAGCCAGAGGAGATCTCTGCTTCCCCCACCCCTTCCCCTGAAAAGGGAACTCCCAGGAGAGCCAGTCTCGACTTGCCATGCAAAAGTTGTGCGTCTTCCCAGCTTGAGAATTTCCTTTAAGGATGTGGGATCCTCCTCCCCCCGCCCTTTTTATTTTCCACCCCCTCCACTCCCTCCCCCTCGCCTGGTCAAGATCATGTTATCTGTCAGGAAGAACAAACTAATACCCGAGTTCCTGATGCTGACTGTGTTTCTTGAGCATTTGAACCTGTTTTCTTGCGGTTCCCATCCCCACGTATTTCAAATAATGTACAGCTTTGCCCTCTGCTCCCAAAGGGGAGGTTTGTAGGGTTCTCAGCAATTAGCCCATTGCTCTCTAAATGGGATTTTGGAAATATAAAAACAAAACAAATTGTTCAAAGCAGTACTGGCTTTTTCCAGGCTAATCTTATTGCAAACTCAGTGTCCATTTCTAAACTCAGTGTGTATTTCCAAAGTAAAATCTTCAGCTTTAACAACTTGCTGGAGTTCTTTTGTTTACTTGTTTTTAAAATTTTTATTTTCATATCTTTTTATTTGAAAAGAGTCACTAGAAAACAATTTAAAAAGTGAAGTAACTTGTTTAATACAGGTATACAAAATAATACAAAAAATGGTCAGTTACAGGGCTCCCTGCTTCTCCATGTTATGGGTGAGACTCAGGTGATATTCATCTTAAAGAATACTGGACGTCATACATGTGAACTTATTGGCAGTCTTCAACTTTTCGAGGCCCTTGCTCTAAGTACAGAGGCCTATGGGGCAAGTGCCCCTAACTAACACTTGTGCCCAATATGGTCTCTGTGGTTTGCTGTTAGCTTAAGTGGGGACCCTGCCAGCCAATGAGGTTTCAGAACATTTTATATCAGCTGCTGTTGCTCTCTTGTTCTAGGGAGTAAAGGGAGATATGAAGGGCAGAAATAAGAAGGTGGGGCCAATTCATTTTATGCTAAAATATCTGTGCCCATCTTTTTCTTAGTATAATTTGTCCCCAATAAGCACATAACTCAGAAGAAAATATTCTACTGAAGTACTATGTAAAGCAAGAAAGAAACAAATTACTGTTTTAACTTTTTTATGCTCATTCCACTATTTTTCTTATTGCTTCATGAAATAAACCAAGTCTTTGGCATTCCAAGCCAGGAATTAAATATAGAGAAATAATGTCAAAATAAAATAATATATTTAAATAGAACTCCTTACCTTTTTAGTAATAACATCATTGAAATTAAACCAGCATGGATATTACAAATCAATTATTTTTCACCATTTGTGCTCTTGGTTTTAGCTTTTTGCTCAGAGTAAAACTAAGCTGGCTAGTTTCACTTTTGTTTCTAGGTACTAGCACAATGGTCTTATTGTTTGGCTTCACAGTGTTTGAACAGAATTTTTTTTATTATTTTTTATTTTATTATTATTTTTTTAAAGTATACTTTAATCTAATTTTCATACTGAAAACTTTTTATTCATATTAGGTTTTGTAAACCTCCAATGAAAATTCAGGTCCACACTAAACTGACATTAACTGTGTTCCCAACTTGCAATATTATTACTAAGTTTGCAAAACCTGGTGATTTTCTTAAATCACCAGCTCCTGGAGTCATATGATTACATGAGAATCTCAGCTTTCATTTAAAAAGTTTCTAGCCCTCATAGTTGCAAAGGAAAGTTTGAAAAGTGAATCCTGAAGACTCAAATACCAGAAGGCAAATGAAAAGGACCCAACATTTATAATTTCTAAAGTCTCATGATTTTTAAGCCAATCTCGTGAAGGTCTTCTTCAGTTCTGGCTCCAAAGCTGTTTTTGACAAGCTGCAGAATCTGCATTTGTAGGGGACCCAGTTTGGGAAGGACCCCCACAGGGCAGCAGGGAGAGGTCTGTGTATGCTTGCTCCATTCCTCACTCCCTCTTCGCACACCATATTAGGAGGGAGTTTAACTGAATGCATCTGGACAGAGCCACCACCGGGGGAGTGCAGGTGGAAACACTGTTCCAGGTTGGGACTGCAGCTAAGGCCTGGTCCACACTTAAAATTAAGTCAACATAGCTACAGAACTCAGGGGTGTGAAAAATCCACAGTAGCTATGTTCATCTGACTGCAGTGCAGATGCAGCTAGGTTGACCAAAGAATGCTTCTGTTGACCTAGCTAACCTCTTTCTGTGGGGAGCTGGTTTTCCTCCACTGACAGAAAGACCTCTTTGTCATGTAGGCTGCAATAGGGTTATGCAAGTATAGCTACAGCACCTTAGCTATGCCATTATAGTCCCTGTAGCGTAGACATGGCCTGAGCTGCTGGAGCAGTTGTGGTTTTTTTTTATAAACTGCCGCTAACAGTTTCATGCAGAGGCAACAGGGGCACCTGAGTGAACCCTCTCTCTCCTTCACTGGCTCTGTGACAACAACCTAAATAACTTAATAGTGATACCTATAGCACCCTGAACTCTTAATTTCCCTTTACATTTTTTTACTATTTCGTTTTTAAACAAAACTGTTGTTCCAACTAAGTGCAATCAGGAAGTAAGAGAATTCCAAAGGGTGAGATTTACAACTGATATTTAAAATGTACAGGCTCACTAGCATCATTCATTCTTGTCAGTGTGGAAAGCACCTAGCACATCATAGCTGTTGCTATAGTGAAAATATTATTAATAATCAGCAGCACTGTACACAGTTTATTGAACATTGCAAATTATATTAAAATCTGATCTGAACTTGAAGCTTACACCGGTTATGAGCTTTGAAAACTGCTGCTGCTCCCACAACTAGACAATAGGGCATCACATAGCATTTTTCTTACTATACTCCAATTGAGTTGAAATTTAAAATAACTGTCTTAAAAATAGCTAACATGTTTGAAGAACATTTTTTGAGAAAAATTACCTGACCTCTGTGCTCTGACCCTGTGAACTTGAGGATCAGACTACTTTGTCATACCACTACTATTAGAGAAATAATAATATTAGTACAATTTATAGAGAGGAACTGATGATGTTTACCTGCTTTAAAATAGTTATTCTGAGGGTAAATTAATTCAACGGCCTCAGAAAGAAGAGGTGCAAATTATTAAGTTTTATTATTACGTCTCTGTGTTTTTTCTTGTGGACTGGATAGTTTAGGAAACTAAGGAGATATGAAACCTTTTGCTAAGGAGAATCCAAAAAAAAATAAACCAATATTAAAAGAAATAGCTTCGTATTAATATTATTTTAATATGTTGTTTGTCTTTATACTTCCTTCCCTTTTCAGTTGACTGTATATTTTCATGTATCTTATTCTCTCTTTTTCTGTTTTCCCACTTACTGCTCCCTCACTCCCACACATCCGCTCATACTTACTTCCCCCCACACCCACGTATCCCTTCACACACTGTCCCTCAGGCCTATACAGGCACCTCCTCACACTCTTGAGGATGTTGTTCTGATGCCGGGGGAACAGTGTATTTTTTTTCCCTATGAAAGAAAGGGCTGCTGTAGAAAGGTCCTTTTCTTTTCTTCTTGAGGAGAGAGGCATTGAGCTGGATCTTTTGGCTCAGGACACTGGTCTGCACTCAATTTACTGTGCTTAGTTTAGTCCTGGGCCAGGCGGTGAACTGAGCTGCAATCAGTCACTCATCACGGGTGTGCTGGAGAATTTTGGGGACCAACAGGAAGGACCTACAGCTGGAAGCGTGGGGTGGGTGAGGTGATCAGCGGAATTGGGCAGTAGCTGCTCTGAGGATGGGATACTAGAATCCTGGAAAGGTCAGAGAGAGGGAGCTGCAGAAAGGAAAGTAATTGTTTTAATTTATCTCCCACCTTGATTATGTTGCTATAGGTAGCAGCAGGGTCTCTTTATAGAACATTGCTTTCTCAGGTGATTGTGGGTATTTTTATTCATATAAACATGTAGTCTTTTTATGAATGGTTATAAATGCCTATTTATAGTAATATCTAGTGGCAGGGAGTTCCATAAGTCAGTTATTCATTATGTTAAAAAGTGTTTCCTTTTATCAGTGTTAGATATGTTGCTTTTCATTTTAACTGAATGCCACCTTGTTCTTGTATTGAGAAAGGGTTAACAGGAGCTCACAATTTATCTTCTCTATTCCATTCATTATTTATGCAGCTCTATTGTATCTTTTGCACTTTCTCATCTAAATAGTTCTATTCCTTCTTCATATGGAAGTTTTTCCATGACTTTTCCGCATAATACGATGAAGTCACAATGAAGCAGATCTTCATTCAAGACATTACTTGGAGATCACCCTCGAATGGTATGGAAAAGCACAAAGGTGAAGGTATTTAGCTTTCCAGTGTGTATAAATAATCTTGGAAGAGGGCTTAGTAGAAGAGATGTGCTATTTGCATGGCAAAGAACTAATGGAACCATTTCCTTGAGGAAAATGTTTCTCTAAGCTGTCTATTCAAAATGTAATTTCTTTTGCTTTCCGATACTTAAATTAGACATTTCCAGGGGCAGAACTAACTTGCTATGTATGAACATCTGTAACTTGATAGTAACACATCACCATTGGACATGGTGATTAGGAGAAAATGAGAGAGGGTAGATATTTCTGAAAACTGTAATTACAGATATTTCATCTTTTCAGAGAAAAAACACTTTTTAAGGCTTACAAATCCTGGTAAATTTTTGAATAATGTAATTTTTACTCTTCACATTTTTTCACAGCTAATTAGCAAGCTGGATAGGAGAATACACAATGCTGCCTGCATATTCTGCCAAGCCATTAAGAGCACTTCTAATTTAAGATAAATTAATCCTTTGAGAGCCACCCCCAGCTCGTCTTTGATCATGCGTTTTAATATCAGAATCAGATTGGTTTTTTAAAAAATTCTTATTTTTATGCATTAAAAAAAATTCCCCTGTCAAAATGCACACTATGGTAACAGGCACAGGTCACTTTTCTCTCTCTCTCTTTTTCAAATGAAACACTTCTCAAATTCAATCTTTTTTCCAGTTTTTCTTAGCACAGATGAAGTAAGAGCTTGCCAAAAGCATGGCATGATTTAACAACATCTGAGTTATATAACCTTAACAAATTGATTTTTTAAAAATCTTAACTACTTACATTCTCATCAGTACCTGATATCCTCTGATTAGTGGCCTTCTCAAACTGTCAACTTCAATTTTTAGAATACCTTCATTCCAAAGAGCTCCAGAGGGCTTTTTATTTAGAAAGAGAATTTCACTTATTTTGGGGTGGAACACTGCACACAGTAATACCACCTGACAATCTGAGGATAGGGGAAGAATATCATACCCACTGGAAATGGCAGGGGGCATTCAGATGGGAAAAATTAAATTACACAAACGAATCAGCTGAATTTTGGCCATATTACTGAGGCTAACGCAGTTACTTTTCTCAAACATGACATAGGACTCTTAATGAGCACAAGTGGTTGTGACCTTGGTTTTCTCTCTCATGATACTTCCAGCGGCACAATGCCCTTTAATACTATGCTGGTGCTTTGGTTCAGTGCTGTCTCATAGGGAAGTGTGCCACCTACTGAATGGCCTCTGCTACTTTCTACATCAGAAAGGGCTTTCTTTGAAGGTAGCCCATCCAAGCACTGACCAGGCCTCTATATTGCTTAATTTGTGAAGTCTAACAAGCTCAAACCTTCAAAGGCATTGCTGCCGACACAAACGTATTACAGACTGATTCAGTCCATTACTTGTAGTAGTAGCGTTGCTTGAGATAAACTGAAATTCTCAGATCTCAAACCGCTATAAAAGTTATGCTTCCTAACAGCAGATGTACTATGACTGAAAAATGAATCCAGGAACTACAAAAAACTCAAATACTAAAATACCAATATGATTTCCACATCAGCTGGATGTGCCGGTGTACCTACCTTGAAGGTATTTGCTAGCTCTGTGTTCTAACAAATTAGGGAACACCCACCCTTGCTTCATTGTCAGATAGTAATTCCCTTTGTGCACTTTCTTCAATTACTCATTTGGTTGAGCAAGTACAAAGGAAACTCCCCACAAGTGCTGTCATAAACTGTTAAACACACCCAGAGAGTTTCCTGTGGTTACCTGCATTTTATGTTATTATGTTACTCTGTAGAATGTGTCATTCCGGAATATTACTGAAACATTTTAATGACATCTTGAAAAAAACTTGGCACATATTTCATGCTGATTTATTATCCTTTTAGCTGTTTATACTTATTTGGCCTTTTACTAATATAAAGTATAATAAGATTTTAAGGTCCTTGAACCATTAGTAGATTTTAAATAAATAATTAAATAGTATCTAAGACAGTCCCTCTGATTTCAAACACTTATTCTAGGTCAAATAAATATTAGTTCAATTTGGAGGACCAGATAATTCAAGGTATTAGTTATGGGAACCTTTCACTTCTAAGTCACCAGTCCAAATCCACTTCATATATGTGGTGACAAACCTTGAACGTATAAATCTGGGTTCATTGAAATTCTTGGTTATCAGGACAAAAGATAAGTTTTTAAAAGATGGTCACATTTCAGCATAAGAGCTAGTTGGCAAATGAGAATGATTTTTAAATTTTCATGAAAGAATTTAATCAAAGTTTGAAAATTTTCAGTAATTTCAATCAGCTGGTAATAAAAGAGCAAAATTTTTCATAAAACTTCATCATCTACATTTTGAAAATTTAAGACTTTTCCACCAGCTCTCTTCAACATATAAGTCTTCATATGTTAATCATCCTTTAATACATGGAAGTCTTTTAGCCTAATTGAGGAATAAAGACACCATTACTAGAACAGTGGAAATTTGTTAATTAACATTTTTTTCAAATAAAAAATACCCTTTTGTCAAAAATATAAGCTTTTGTGAAAACATTTTGACTTTTTTCAAAATTTTCTGTTCTACATTTTTCAGCAGACGTCCGATGAAAAATTCAGCTTTTTCTTCAAATTGGTTTTTCATTCTGAGAGAGTAACAACAGATACAGTTGCAAAATATATTTTACATCCCTCATTTTCAGAACAGAAATATTTAAAATAAATCTGACATTTTAAAAAAACTTATAATTGTGTATTGCTTTTGCCAGGAATTAGCCAATTCTAGTATTTAAAACACCACTGTAAAATTTCTTTTTTGAATGCCACAGGTTTATAAACATGGTATATTAAGGACCACAAACTTTTGTATTAGCTGAAAATATTTTGGACTTCTTATGATAATTTTAAAACATATTGTATCTCCACTTAGAAGTTGAGAATATATTTTGTAGTTTATAATCCAAACATTCAACTGCAATAAACTGATACGGAAGGGAAATGAGTCATTATTCATATTCAGAAAGTTCATTTCTAATCTACTGATACATGACAGTTGCCAATTAAGCATCAATCTGTTTCCTTATGAAGATAAAATAAAGATTAAAATGACATATTTTAATAATAGTTTTGAAATGTTAAAAATATTATAAACTGTAATGGAAACAACATTTCTCTAAAAAAATATTGAACCTCACTTAGGACCTGATCCATTTCCCATTGAAGTCTGAGGGATTCTCACTGACATCAATTTGGATATGGTCTTTATAGTGGAGTCAATTTAACAAGGTCCCAGCCAACCAGGTATTGAAGTACTTATTTCTACTCTAGTGCTAAAAACACCTGCTACTGGTATAATGATTATGCCCAATAAAGGAATTACTGGAAAGTCTGTTCTGCTTTGGATAACTAAAACAGGTCACATGATGAACCCTAAAATGTTTCTATAGAGGCTCATTTATGGGGCATGCTCAAGCTCCGGTGTACTCTGGTCCAGGTTTTTTGCCACTGCAGCTCTCTAGTGCAACAGGCTGGAAATTATGTGACAGCTTCATTTAAATTATTTTTTTTAAATAAACAACAAAATGGGGGTGGACTCTATGGCAAATTGTTTAGAATACACAGGACCCTGGAAGGTTTACAGAGATCAGATAGAAGAACTAGTGAAAAGCAGGAAAAAGCAGGCAAAAAATTATAGAAATCCCTTCTCCTCCTCATTTTCACATACGTTTCAACATTTTTTAAATTCTCCCCAGCATTATCAAATACTGACCACATTCAGGATAGATCATGAATGTGGAAGCCTCCATCACAGCTATATCCACACACAAAATCAAAAGGGCATAATTTTGTTTAATTTTCTCTGCACTGGTCCTGTGAAAAGGTCTGTTAAATTTTTTAGGGTAAGTGCTTTTATCTTCAAAAGAGCAGAATGGGTTTTTTTAATTTGAAAACAGAAACTAACTAGAGGCTATAGGCCAAATACTGCATTGGCTTAGGACCCCTGCAATCCATCTTATGTCAATGGAAATTCCTGGAGTGTAAATCAGCACAGAATTTGGCCACAAGTTTTAAAGAAAAAGTCTTCCATTGTACTAATTAGGTGAAAAGTGGGAGTTATTGTGAAAAAAAATCATTTTAATCATCAGCTAAAGGTACAGTTGCAGTCAAATAAAATTTCCAGAGGGGTAGCCATGTTAGTCTGTATACAGCAAAAAAAACAACGAGAGTCCTGTAGCACTTTAAAGACCAACAAATTTAATTTCTGCAGGCATAAGCTTTCATGGGCCCATGAATTATGCCTGCAGAAATTAAATTTGTTAGTCTTCAATGTGCTGCAGGACTCTCGCTGTTTGTTTGGTTTTTTTTAGTCAAATAAAAGGAAATAAAGCATTAAGTTTTATCAGCAGAGACAGAACAAGAAAAAAAAGGTGACTGCTACAAAAATAAATTTTGCCTGGCAATTACTTTGTTCAATACCATTGATTTCAACCCAACAAGATTTCAGTGACGTATGTGGGTAAGCATAGGCAGTACGTGGCTAAGTGTCAATAAGCTCTAAGACACTTTGTGCTCTACAAGTTACCATAACAGAAGAAGGATATCAGTGGATTGTAGAACACCGCACAGAGTACGTCTACAGTGCAATAAAAAACTGATGGCACCAAATCTCAGAGCCCAGGTCAAGTGACTCGGGCTGCAGGGCTAAAAGGATATATTTACACTGCAATGTAAGCCTGGCCTCAGACTCAGGCTTGAGCCTGAACCTCCCCCCTTTCATTTACACATGAATCTCTCAGACTGAGGCTCAGACAGAGGGTCCTAAGATGCTGTAGGTTTTGAGGTTCCATGACGAAGTCAAGCTGGGACCCAAGGTCCAAGCCCTGTTGCTTTGCAGTGTAGATGCAATCTCCCTCGAGGGTGGTCCTGGGAGTCCACCAAAAGTATCCCAAAATCCCATGGACCAACTTCCTGTGTCTTCTCTATCCCAAGAATCTGCAACTGACTCAAGTGAAGATGGAAGCCACCCCCCTTAGGCATACAGCAGCAACTCAGTGAGTCAGTCCTTCCATGATCTTCTGGCCATCAAGCTGCAAACACAACATCAGAGAGCCTTCTGTGTTTGTAATGGAGACTGACCAAAACAAGCCTTTTGCAACACATACCAGCAAATAGCAAAGAAGCTGGCAGCATAGCAAATATACCTGCCTAGTGACCAGTGCAGAAAGTCGAGTAAATGTGCTGTTCAATCGCTATACTTTTGAATACTTTGTCAGCATAAACTGCTGGTTTCCCACCGGCAGCTGGCAATAATATCTTCCTTTGCCAGTTGGGTACCACAAGAACAGTTATATCCTCCAAAACATGAAATGCCTGAAATGATAGAAAAAGCTTTTGTAGCAAGGTCACTGACCACTACCCATCCCACCCAATCCAAATACTCAGACAATTTTTGTAAAACAAAAACAACTTGCCATGGTCTTTGCACTTTAACTATGATTAACCAGGCTATGTTCAGAGAAATTCTGTGGATTTAAGCATCTCTTTCACAATATACTAAAGTTCAATTGTGAAATATAAAATTTTACGTCCTTGAAATTCCACAAGAATTAATTCTGTGCTCTTCCACTGAACTATTTAAGACAATAACTCTCTGTGTCTTGTTCTATGGTAGGTCTCTCAACCTTTAATGGCTGCTGTACCACCACAGGTCAACTTCATTGCAGCACAAGACTAGCCCAACATACTTTCCCGGACTGTTCCAAGAAGAAGCATTTCTGTGATGAAACTTATTGTTGAAGTTCTTGAGGGGGGCACTAAGCAGGTCCAGTACCCAAAACAGATGGACTTATGATTAGAGAAAAGGCATGCCAAAAGGCAGGTGAAAAGGCTGAGGATCACTGCACAGCTTGAGGACAGGGTTTCAGCACTAGAACTGGAACGGCAGCTAATGAAGGAGGACTGAACTCAGCGGAGAGAGCTGCTTGAGTGGCTCATTTCAATCACGTCTACAAGAGTACCTGCTCCTGCTGCCTGTGCCACACCAAGGCCTGATTCCCCTGCAATGTCCTCTCAGGCCAGAAACAGCTTGGAAAACTCTCTGTTTGGGTGGCCTTTGCACTCAGGCTCCACGAGCAGCTGGGCAGGGCAACTAACTGTCTTGCAGCCCTTCATCTTGATCCCCTTTCTTGTGGATACCTCCAACCTTCCCTGGCACCATGTGTGTGGAAAATGGGGAAAGAAGGGAAAGGAGAATGGAGGGGAATGGGTGGGGGTGCAGGGGTCGTGCAGCAGTAGGGAGTTTCTGCTGAGTTTGCACTTTTTCATGAACTTTTTTTGTTTTAGGAAATGTTCTTTTTTAAGTGGTGCCATAAGGGCAGCTGGCCTGCCTGGCAATAGGTGACTGTTGTAGTGTATTAACACGATTACAAATAAAGGTTTTTATGTCATCAAGAAAGTTTATTGCTACCACTGCATCTCATCATACAATCACTATTTGAAATAATAAAAGCTAAAACATGTGATCAGGAACTAGTAAGCAAACACTATTCCTCTCTACAGTTAGGTACAGCAATCCACTCTTCAATCCTCTCTACAGTTAGGTACAGCAATCCACTCTTCAATCCTCTCTACAGTTAGGTACAGCAATCCACTCCTTATATGAATCCATACTGTGAATCAACACCCACCCCATTTCGTAAGTTATCATGTAATTCACAACTACATTGCATAGCAGTCAACCCTCCCCCTCCCCAAGCACTGAACCCTCCCCAAATCAATTAGAGCCCGCCCCCAGTCCCCAAGCACATTCAGAGATACTACTGCCCCTCTTCCATTGGGCCATGCGTGTCCGTAACATGGGAGCACAAAGCACCCCTGACTTCTGCAGTTCCAGCTGTGATAGGCGTACTTTCTGGCTGAGTGAACTGATTCAGTGGCCCCTCGCTGTCATAGGTCTATTCATGAGGAAATGGTTCACCTCTAGCTTCACAGAGATTGTGAAGAGTACAGCAAGCCACAGTAATGCGGATAGCACTGATGACACTGGCATCCAAACATGTCTGTAGACATCCAATCCAGTGGGATTTCAACCTGCCAAAAGTACATCCAAACCACCATTCTGCACCTGCTGAGAGTGTAGTTAAACTATCTTTTGCCAGGGCCTCTGAAATTAGGGTACAGTTTCATAAGCCAAGGCAAAAGGGGGCACATGGGGTCCCCCAGAATAACAGTATGGACAGTAACGCCATTTATGATAACATCATTTGGTGGGAATAGTGTCCCAGCCTGTCCATGAAAGTAGACTCTTGACTGGAGATTCATGAACTTGGATTCATGAACCTGGATTCATGAACTTTCCCAATGAGTCCCCATTGACTTTCCTAAATTGACTGCTGTGATCCATGAGGCAGTGGCGTAATGATGAAGGAGAGGGGGCAGGTCCCTGGGCACCGGCCTGGGTGGGGGGCACTGGTAGGGCCCTCCACAACACATGGGGAGGGTGCAGGAGGCTCTGAGTGAGGGAGGTGGGCACCGTGCAGCTGGTAAGTGGGTGGGGGAGCCATGAGTGCCAGAAAGTCCCCGGGACACAGGAGGAGGAACTTGGTGTGTCCCCTCCCCCCCCCGCAGGTACAGACTCCCCCTCCTTGCGGCAGCTGAGGGGGTGGTGTCATCTGGTGGGAGTTGGGGCCCCTTCTGCCCTGCGCAAAGTGTGAGGCCTTGGGGGCAGGGAGGGCGCAAATGTAAGCATTGGCTCCCGGGCACTGGAGACCCACGGTAGATCGTGCCAAACCAACCTGATCTCCTTCTTTGAGAAGGTG
>ML675604.1:31706125-31720205 GCA_007922155.1 Mesoclemmys tuberculata | reverse complement strand
GATCATATTGGTCCCTTCTGACCTATGAGTCTATGAGTCTATACCACTGTCATGAGGGCCTGCATAACAGTGGAGTAGTCCCCTTTGCAGAGTATGTCCTCATGCTTCTCAAAGAGGGCAATCTATGGGCATGAGTCCCATCAATGGCCCTGGCACAGTTTGAAAACCCCATTCTCTTAAAGCCAGCAATTACCACAAGGAATATCTTTTATCCCTGCTACCTTGGAGTAAACTAAATGTGTGATTCCCAACCTCTGCCACCAGTTTGTCCACTGTCGACTTTCCAATACCAAACTGGCTGACCACAGACTGGTAGCAGGGGTAGCCAGTTTCTAGACAGAAACCTGTTTCTGAAGTGGCAAAGGGGCCCTTGTGCCTTTATGCTGAAGGTCAAGGCTTTTTTCTTTTGACTTCAGTGTGCTTTGGATCAGGTTCATAGAAAGATAGGGACCAGCAAGAGAATAAAGAAGGCTGAAATACAGGGCAGGCAAGGAAGGGTGGGACAAGTGAAGGGGGCAATGAAGGAGAGATAAACAGAAAGTGAAGGGGCAAAGAGAGCACCAGGGTGTATGGAAGGAGTGGAGGCATTGAGTGAAACCAGTAGAGTGAAGGGACCTGACTCTGGAAAGCACTTGCGCATGCATTTAAGTGCCTTCCTGAATCAGGGCCCATGTGCTTCAAGTTATGCATGTACTCAAGTACTTTGCTAAACTGGGATCCTAGTTTCTTCATCCCCTCTTCTACCATACTTAAAGTTAAGCATGTGTGCTTAAGCACACTTCCTGAATAGGGAAGCTTCATTTCAGCATCTTAACTATTTTTCTGAAGTAGGTAATGTACAAATACCTTCATGTAAAAATGGCTTAAAAGCAGATCCATTTACATGACTGGAAGTAAATTTTAAAAATTGCATTTTCAAGGCAAACATTTCTGAAAATGATTAATTTTATGAAGACATGCATGACAGATGGTCTGAACAGTGGTAAGGCATTCGAAACAGTACAAAATTTCTTAGTGTTCTGTCAGTTATTCCCATTCTCTGTTCCATCCATTAAACACTTTTTCCCCTTCATAAACTCAACTTGGCCTCTTAAAACAAATAGTGCTTTTACTATGCATTGTAGACTGAAAATTCTGATAATACATTAAAAAAAAACATTCCCAACTCTTCCATGTTGATGCTAGTGGAATGATATTGCCTGAATTATTTGCGTCCATCATTCAACATACAATGCACATTGCTCATTCCTCAGCAAGAGACCATTAAATAGTACTAGCCATTTAAAAACTATTAATCTGTATAGCATAGTTGGCACAAGTAATACCTTATTATTAATAAATTAAATCCACTATAAATATCCTAAATATCCAGTCAGGTTAGTAATGGAAGGCTAAAACCATCAACATGAATTTTTGTGCCACTTGATGGAATATATTTTATATTGGGTATACATTAATCCAATTTTTACTGTGATTAACTGTTTTTTATAATTGTGATAAATTGACATCTAGAACATATAAAATAACTACACAATTTATAAAAGTTCTTTAGACTGTTTTATAGCCACTGTGATCAATAATTACCCTTTTTTTCTTGAGTTACAGGGGCTTTTTATATGTCCCAGTTCATCCAAGCAATTAATACTTGACCACTGTGAAGTTTAACTATATTTCTGCTTTTGAATTTTATGAGCCTTAAGATAAAAAAAAATTAATGAAGGTTCTACCAGAAAGCATTTGGAAAAGCAGGACATAGGATGTTAAACGGGTCTTCCAGATGATAAGACAGTCATCGTCATTACTGTTCTCGCTGAGTCAGAACACTGTTAGAACTGACTGGCAGAGTCCATTTGTTGCTCTGTTGGGACAGATTGAGATTTAGATTGATATTAGAAAAGACTTCAGTCTGTTGGAAGAGTCAAAGGAGACTCATATTTGAACAGGAGAGTTTTAAAGGATCTTGAAAATCATCTTTTTAAAGGAAATGTGGCTCTCGATGAGTCAGAATTCACAGTCACGGCTGTTTGGATAAAAAACTGACCTTTTTAATCAATGGCCATATTCAGAGGGCCTTGTATTTTTCTCCCTTAGTTCTTTTCATTTGTATTTGTATGTGCATGAATGTGCATGAACTATCCCAGGCTAAATTTTAGAATTCAGCAAAATCCTTCAACCTGCATCTGCTCCTGCTGAAAAATCTTTTTTTCTAGGTGGTCACCATCATCGTAGAATCTGACTGCTTCTCAAAAGTTAACAAATTTATCCTCACAGCATGGAAATATAATTACCCCTTTTCACAGCTGGGAAACTGAGACAAAGCGGTTGAGGAACGGACCTTGACCTAGCCTTTTCAAGTCATGCAGGGGCACAAGTGGGGAGCAAACCTTGCCACCCTTCTGTGCAACCTCCCCTATACCATGGCTACAGTGACTGCATGCCTGGTCACTCCCACCACACACAAACAGGTGGCTGGGACATCCATGTGCCATCTAGTACAGTTGAGATGGCATGCAGGGCGAAGATTAGTAACCTGTCACTGTCAGGACCAGTAGCAGGTAGCTGTCCCTCAGGGGCAGAAAGGAAAGTGGCCTTTCTGAGACTTATAATTCCTGTGCTGCCCCTTACATAGGGGGAGGAGAAAATACTCAGTCTAGTGTTATGGACCGAATCCAAAACCCACTGAATTGAAAGGCAAGGCTTCCACTGACTTCAGTGATCTTTGATCATGCCTCTAACAACTTGCCAGTGTCACACAGGAAGTGCATGGTACAACCAAACAGAAAACCTAGACCTCACAAGTCCCAGTCCAGTCCCTTACTCACAGGTCCAGATTTCTGCTCAAGTTCATGGCAGATCTTTCACTGAATTCAAAGAATAAATTATTGTGTCTCTTCTGCATGATTTTCTGATAGACTGGCAATGCATAAAACCTCTGCACCTAAAGCAGATTATCTGATAACCCCTTGTATGTATCTAGGCTGTTTGCAGTTCACATGTGATGGTGTTTTGTTATATGCACAGCCTGAAGGAGATTTGTTGTTAGCAGGGATCCTAAATGCAATAACAAAACTTGGAGAGAAAATGCAGGCTATCAGGAACTCAGCAATTTGTTGCTCAGTGTTATAACAAAACTTGCAGTAAGATGTCTTTTACTTAAAGTTGGCCTAGTATTGCTTTTTCCACCATTCAGCTATAATAGTTAACCTGACTGAAAGTCAAGTTAGGTGCTTTATTTTGTTCTTTTTTTTTCTTTCCCCAAATTTCATGGATCAGTTGCTTGAAATTCTACAAAGGAGACTAAATAGAACTAATTATGTGTCAAAATACAGTAATTTTTAAATGAAAGGACATTATTAATCTCTGTCTTCTTTTCCTTTATTTTGGGGGCTCATGTATTAAGACTAATCTGATTTTGGGGTGCAGTATTTATCTTCTCCATAGAATAAACAGCTCAAAGGAGAGGATGTGCTGCTGATACAGTCTTTTAAGCAAATGTATTTTGTTGGTTAAATTGTGTGGTCATATATTATGTAAATTACTGTGATTTTTGTATAATGCTTGGGATGCCATTATTACTAGAGAGAGAGAAAGAGAGAGTGTAGAGAGAAAGAGGAGTTATTTCATTGATTTTTTCTGATACTTTTAATTTTTAAATGAGTGTGCATAAGTTGATCCACTGATGGTGTCTGAATTTTAAATATATATAAAATTCAAAGATAAATAGCCACCCCAATCTCCCCCATAAGGATTGTTCCAGGTCAGCAAAGTGAAAACTCCACAAGTTTCAGCTCATTGAGTATTCCTGCAAATCTTCCATTATGTTGTGGGGGAGGGAGGAGGAGCGAGTCAGTGGACTTATATTTTATTTATATCAGTGTAACTAAGAGCAAAAACTAGACTAATACGACTTATTCTCGAGACATAAACAAATTCTATTTGCAGACTATAGAGGAATCAGAGGAACTGATTTGTAGTGAGTTAACTAGCTGATGCTGTATTTGAAGAACTATCTCCTGAAGAAGAACATGGCTAAAACCTAGTTAAAGTTGAACATCTCAGTTAAAAAAAACAGAGAGAGAGACATTTAGGCTTGGTCTATACTTACCTCCACGATTCGGCAGCAGTCGACGGGAGTTGCACAAAATACATAGAGAACTTGCGTAACTCCCGTTGATTGCTGTGCTTGTCTTCTGCACGCTGTCTTCACTGTACTGCGCCAACAGGAACTGAGCTCCTGTTGACGCAGTGCTACGCCGCTTGTGGGGGCGGATTAATAATGTCGATTTCTGGATTGACTGAGCGGGTCTTTACTGACTGCTCAGTTGATCCAGATAAGTCAATCTGATGGCAGTGGATTTGCCACCATCAGTGTAGACTTAGCCTTAGTCAAGATGAATGTGTGGAATTGACATGGTGGATTATCTAAGCAGACAGAGAGTCTGGTTTCAGTACTGTTGAACAATTGTAATGAAGCATATTTTATTGTAGTCTTGTCTATGTCCTGCTGAGGAAGAGGAGAATGTGCTAGGTATCAGTTCCACTGGTCTCATCTGGAGTCTTATTTGGGCAAGATGTCAACTGACAGGGACACAAGTCTTTGAATTTACTGTCTAATGCAAAATCAGTGGCTAATATGGTTAATACAATCTATGTCTTAATCCCAGATGGGGCTCCCACTGTGGCCATATTATTAAGAACTGCTAAAGCTCATGGAGGAGGGAGCGTGTAAACTCCTTTTGTCTTTGTCGGACAGGAGGGGGTATTTCTTCTATGCTCCAGAGAAGGGTGGAGATTGACAGACCCTTAAGAGAGGACTGTGATTCAGAGAAAAGATTAGGTGAAAGTTTTTGATCTTCTACTGGACTATTTTGCTTGGACTTTCATTTAACCCCAAAAAGGGTAAGTGTATTGCTTTACTAGCAGAGTAAATTACGCAACCAAAGAGACAGTACTCATTTGCTTGACAGAAAGGTAAGCCTCTGTACAGTCCTCCCACTCCAAAACAAATTTCAGCACACCGTATCCATATTGTGGGTGAATGTTGGAATGGAGTTTAAAATGGATTTGGTATACAGCTGCCCACTACACCAGAGTCCCTGCTGGAAATGACAGAGTTTGTCTCCAGAGTGTGTTGGGGTCATTAAGATGTAATTGTTCTGGGTGACTTCAATAACCAAGTGGAGATGATAGTTCTTCTACTGCAGATTAGCCTAGGATCTTGTAACTCTACTTCAGCAGATTTTCAGTCTACTGCACAGCAAATTTTTTTCTCAGATTCAAGCCAGAGTGTTTGCTGAAGCATATCAGGGGGGAAATTTCTGTTTTAGTTTCAGCTAGTGTAACTCATTTTGATTTTAGAAGTACTTGGGAGATTCAGGCTATGACCTGCAAGCTTAACTCCTGTTTTACTTGGCTGATAAAGTCAGTCAGGAGACATTAGCTCCTTTATTAGAGGAAAATTGTCAACACTTCTGTTCAGAAGAACAAGCTACCAGCATCTCTTAAAGAAGTTCCTGTTGGGTTCTTGCTAAAGAGAATCTCACCATTTATCACCCTATAAAACAACTATCAGTCACTGGAGTCTTCAGATTTCCTTGAGCCCTGACAATCTGGTTTTCACCATGGGCATGGCTCTGTTCTCATTGTCCAATAATCTCCTTTTGGCAACTTCTAGTAACAATCCAGAGTTTTGATTTAGTTCCAGCATGCACCACTTTGAAATATTCCCCCAGAGCTTCTGTTCTAGTATCTAATATTCTTATACTAATATTTCTGCAAGATGTCAGGGTTGGCAGAAAGTAAGCAAGAGTCAATTTTATGAGGAAAAATCATTTAGAAAATTTTTTTAAAATGAGTTTTTCCAGTGCCTTTATATAAAAGACAGATGGACTTGGGAAGAAAATGTCATTCTTCTTCCTGAAGTAAATATCTTTGAGAGGCAATTCTACCTTAGAGGAATTGAGTCTGGAAGAGCTGTCACTGTGCAAATGGAACTCAAGAGCTGTGAAGTAGTTCCCTGTTTCTCTGTTATACAATCACATGGTTAAATGTTACATTGACCCATTTCCACACATATAGGGCCAGATTTTCAAAAGCGCTCAGTACTGAGCAGCTCCCATTGTGACACTTATGGCCAGATTTTCAGAGAACGTCCATCTCCACCCAGCAGAGCTTCTTTGAAACCATTAGACCCTGGTTATAGATTCTGAGCCCTTCAAAAAATTCTGGCCAAAGTGCATTGTCCTGTAGTGCAGAACAACAGAATCTTTTGATGTGCTTTCAGCCAAGCTATTTATACATTGTGAAATGTTTAAGGATTGCTCCCTCTGCTGATGTTCGTCCACAGATTCAGGAAAGTAGAGGGTGTATGATAAGTATGTGTAGGGGGAGGACAGGCATTAACTTAATATTATTTAGTTATAGGCCCCAATCTTCCCACTATTCACTGAGAGGATTATTAGGGATAAGGCAAGGGAATACAAAAATGGGCAGCACGACTTTAATGCTACCATCCGCATACAAAAGGTAAAATATACAGTAGGTGGGTGTGGAGTCACCAATAGGAATATGCCTCTGAAGTACACGGTGCCTGTAAGGTAGCGGGACAGTGCTGCTAAAGTGATTCAAAGTCGAAACATAGGCAGGGACACAACCCAATCCACATAAGAGGTGTTTTCTGACAACCATCTAGTAATATGCTAAGGCAATATTACGAGCTGGGGCAGGGTTAATTTGGACCGCAAGAGCCTAGAACAGGAAAGTTTTTATGTCAGTGAAACAAAATGTGATTTGGAAGTGCATTAATGGCTAATATATACTGAGACCATGTTGCAATCACAAGCTTATATCTGAAGGAACACACGCAGGTAATCATATGTCTGATGGGCACCTACATTCCTTAATTTATCATTGTACCATATAGTGACAAACCTTCATGAGCCAAAAACATCCAGTGACTATACCACGTTCATCACAACAATCACATCCATCAAGCACTGTGCAAACAACATCAACATACAAAGCAACATCATGCAACATCCAGTTGGCAATGACTATGACATCCACATTCCCGAAAAGACTAAAGGCTGCATATGCCTCATCTCCTGCATATTTCCCATACCCTGGGCTTCCCAGCTCTGTCTCGGGACTGACATTTGCCCTTTGCTGTGTTCACAGTTTACTAATCTGTCATTTCTGTACTATGGCCCATTATCACCGAGCACAGATAAATATAGCACGCTTTTCTCTGTATTCCTGTTTTCTGCTGGCCACCCTGACATGCATGACAATGGTACTCAAATAACACAATGGAGCTGTGGTTTGAGAAACTAAATATATAGATAAAGTGTAGACTAAAGTTTTCTAGGACATCCTTTACTTACCGCTGTTTGTAAACCGATTTTGTTTGTGTGTGCATGTCTGAAATGTTCAATAAATCAAGAAAAAAGGCCAATTCTGCATGATCCATACAGAAGTGGTCTGTGTCATGCGAACTGGATTGAGGAGGGGGGGCATTTGTGTTATTTGACATTAATATGTCAAAATCATAATGATTCATGTAAGACATGCCATGTCAGGTACTGTTAGAAAGGTTATAATGTGCTGAGCAAGAAGATAATATTTGTGTTCATGTGTAATATGTGGGAGGAAAGTTATGGAGATCTTTGATATATCTATATTTCAAACTGTGCTGTAAAAGACACACCCCAGACAGAGAGGCCGCAGGACAATAGCCCGCTTAATGGCCCATCAAGTCCTTTACAGAAGCCAAAGGCCCGGGAAGAAACTAAAGGCATACCTGAAGAGTTACCAGGATTGGCCCATGTGACTCTGGATTCCATTTGAGTTCCTGTAAAGTTCCACAAGCCACATGGCCAGTGACAGAAGGTATATAAGATCAAACCACAGAAACCATTTTGTCTTTGTTCCTGTCCAGCTGTGGACACACCTCTGGATCAACACACTTTGCAACTGAACTGAAGGACTTAGACCCATCCAGGTACTGGATGTATACCAGAGGGACTATACAAGCCTGCAACTCCACAATTGTTCTAGAAACCTGATGTATATGGACTTTTAAATAATTTGTATGTATCTGATTGCTTTAAGCCTTTAACGCTTCTCTGATTGTTTGTTTTTCTTTTATTAATAAACCTTTAGTTTTAGTTACTAAAGGATTGGCTGGCAGCATGGTAGTTTGGGTAAGATCCAAACTTATAGTGAACTGGTACTGTGGCTGATCCTTTGGGATCAGAGGGAATCTTTTGAGCAAAGAGCATAGAGTTTAAATGACTGGTCTCTTTACTGGACCTAGTGTCAGTTTGGGAGCCAGAGACTGAAATGCAGTAAAGGGGGCTGTGTGTATTTGCACAGTGGCTTCTTGATAACCAGTGTGGGGGAATCAGAAGCACTGTTTGTGGCTGGTTGGGAAGTCTGACTGCAGTGTCACCCACCAGTGCTGGGAGAATTCGCTCTCCTTTTACAGCCTGCCCTGACCCTGGCATTATCAGTGGGCTACCCTGGGCATGGACGGGTCACAGTCTGTTTCCTTTGGCCAAGCTTCTATTTCTTTTTGACATGCCCATGTTTTGAGGGCAGGTGTGCATCACTACAGCTATGCTGCTGACCGTGTTTTATTAACTGGGGAAGCATAACAATGCTGTTTTGGGTCCACTGCTGTCATGTGTGGATGTGTGAGAAACTTGCCTTCCTTTTCTTCCTGTGTAGTTACAATTTTAACACTTTTGCTCTATGCAAGAAACAGGACAATTAGGCCCGTAATACTGCAACAGAAACCACAAGTCTCCGTATTAGTCACATTAGATACTTTTAGTGTACACTGAATTGAAAATGAGTCTCACAGCCTTCTTGAAAATGAAAGGTGATTCTGTGACCAGAGCCCCCAATTATACTCTCACTGGAGTCAATGGGAATTTTGCCATTTTCTTCAATGGGAGCTTAATTGGGCCCAGAGAGAGGGGTCTACCTCAAGCACTTTCTCCTGCTCTGACAAAAAGAATCAGTAGCTAGCAGCCTCTTTCCTCTTCCTTTGCAGATTCCTGCCATTGTGAAATGGAGCGGAATGCTGATAGACTCCCTCAGAGCCACTGCTCTTACTTGTGCAGGGGCAGGCTTCAAGTGATTTCTCTGCTTCATCCACTGGGACCAAGCTTGGTGGCACCAGCCAATTTGTGTTAAATGTTGCTTGTGGGGAAAAATTGGGTTGGGTTCTGCCATCTTAGCAACAAACAATCCATACAAGTAATTGTGCTAAAAGTATGTTTCAGAACAGCAACAATACTAATACACCCTTCGAGTTGTACATCATTCTGTGCTGTTGTAGAAAGACAAGCTTTATTTTCTGTCAGCATATTTATGAGCTCAGAAAAATGAGCTAAATTAAGAATTATAGGGGAACCCCATTCACTCTTATTGAAGCATCATAGAATAAGTGCAAAAGACAGGTGGCATAAGTTCTAAAACAAAGATGGAGAGTATGTGCTGCGGGGAATCAATCCACCATATTAAGGGCTAATGGCACACTCAGTATTTATCCATTATTTATCACGAGTATAGACTGTCTAAAATGCAGAGGTGCTTTCATAAGGGAGTGACACTGATTACTGATAATTAAAGAATAAGAAGAGCTGCTCTTAACAAATTAATTGAAAATTAGTGAATTGTAAGTAACTCCACATGGTGTATGAATTCAGTCTAAAAATACAAGTTTCTCTGTGAAAATTAAGTGATTGTGTTGTATGACTTGCTGGGCAAACATTATAATGGTAGAGTTCCTGGAATAATAACAACATTCCTAGTTCAATATATGAAAAATGATGGGGAATTTATGATAGAACCACAACTAATCCTGAAACTAATGGATGTTTCATTTGAGTTGCTTTTGGTTTTGTTTTAATATCGTTTTTTTGTTTCTTTTTTGACTTGTTACATTCAAGTGAATTGTCAACTAAAAACATTGCTGATGAGTCTAGTGAGGAATAGTGTTATTCAAGATTTAGGGTATGTCTACACTGCAAAGTGAAGTCAATTTACTTTACTTTCACCCACCCAATTGTAGAAGTCGCAGGCGTGTGATCACACCACGCTCCTTGCGTCGGGCTCTTGCGTCCCCACTCGTCACTCTTGGGTCGACGTTCAAAGCAGTGCGCTGTGGGTAGCTATCCCACAGTGCAAGTACCTGCAGAGGCTTTTGGAAAGCTTTTCATCCTCCCATGAGGCAACGTGTTTCCTCCCCCTCTCTTCTTGCCCCAAACAAACTGCAAACACTTTTTTGCACTGTTTTTCTATGCTGCGTGCACGCCATTGCCAAAGAGACAAGGAACCCACTCAGTTCTCCACTGTTATTGTGAGCATCACAAATACCTCATGGCTTATCCTGCAGTATTTTCAAAGGCGAGAGAGGAGCCACAGCACAGAAAATAGCGATGTTACTGAGGTCACCCTGCTACAAGCCATAGAGCGGAACAATTCACGTTTGCTGCAGGCTGCCACACATCATCTTCAGTCCGTGGAGCACTGGTTCTGGTCCTGGGAAACAAGCACAGACTGATCGGATTGCATTGTTATGAAGGTGTGTGATGATGAGCAGTGACTGCAGAACGTTGGTATGCCAAAGGCCACTTTCTTTGAACTTTGCACAGAGCTGTCCCCAGCCCTGAAGCGCTTGAATACTCACTTGAGGCCAGCTCTGACAATGGAGAAGCGAATGGTCATCGCTTTGTGGAAGCTGGCAACCCCAGACTGCTACTGGTCAGTTGGGAATTAATTCTGAGTCAGTAAATCCACCTTTGGAGCTGCCGTGATGCAAGTGTGCAGGGCCATTAATAGACTTCTGCTACGAAGGGTAGCAACTTTGGGAAACGTGCAGGACATAGTGGATGGGTTTGCTGCAATGGGGTTCCCAAATCCCAAGGGGCAATAGATGGCACGCATATCCCTTTCCTAGCACCTGACCACCTTGCCACAGAGTACACAAATTGGAAGGGATACTTCTCAATGGTGTGGCAGGCCTTTGTGGATCAGAGGGGACGTTTCACCGATATCAATGTGGGGTGGTCAGGAAAGGTGCATAACATGCGTATCTTTAGGAACTTGGGTCTGTTCAATAAGATGCAGGAGGGCACTTTCTTCCCTGACCAAAAAATAAACATTGGTGATGTTGAAATCTCAATAGCGATCCTGGGGAATCCTGCCTATCCCTTGCTCCTTTGGCTAATGAAGCCCTACACCAGGCACCTGGACAGCGAGAAGGAGCCTTTCAATAACAGGCTCAGCAAGTGCAGAATGGTGGTAGAATGTGCATTTGGCCGTTTAAAGGCCAGATAGAGATGTCTACTCACTAGGCTTGACATCAGTGAAAAGAACATCCCATCAGTTATATCTGCATGCTGTGTGCTCCATAATTTGTGTGAAACAAAGGGTGAAAAATTCCCCCAGTGTTGGGCCATGGAGGTTGATAGGCTGGCCGCAAATTTTTAGCAGCCAGATTCCTGTGCTACACTCAGAGCCATGCCATGTCAGAAGACTAACACGGAGGGACTGTATTGGTCAGGTATTTTAAACTTGCGCCATCTTCCTTAGGTGACCATGTGTGATATCAGTGTCCTGAGGGTAACGCAGGCAGAAAGGGAAGATTTGCTGGAAGCATCAGGATACAGGCCTAGCCCTTATGCTGCTATGCTGTGTTCCGCAATGATGCCTGCTCATTTAATAGCAGAGTGGCAGGGTAAAAGCTCCTACTGTAGCAGGAGAAATAAGGTTGCCTTCCCCAGAAACCTTCTGCAAAGGATTATAGATTACCTACATGAAAATTTCCTTGAGATATCCACAGAGGATTCTTGGAGCATACCTCTGTACATAAATAGTCTGTTCCGGGAGTAACCCTCCACTGAAATTTGGAAACACCCATGAAGCCCATCCCCTCAAAAATGCAAACTCCTTTTAAGAAGCTGGACAGGGGACAGAACCGCAAAAATTAGATTTGCCACACACGCTCACCGGATGTGCCTTCCCCAGCATCTTGATCAGTCCCACTGTCCTGTGTGTGGCAGGGCTGATGTGGGGTAACAAACAAGTCCTGACTCTCAAGGAGAATGGATACCTGGCTCTCCTGCACCCTGCTCTCCTCATCCTCAACCTCCTCATTCATTCTGGACTGGGATTCTGGACTGTGGATGTATAGATGCTGCGCGGTGGCAAAGTGGTGGGGTCACTGCTGAGAATTGCATGCAGCTCCTCGTGAAAGTGGCATGTTTTAGGCAAGGAGCCAGAATGGCTGTTAGCTTCCCTAGTTTTCTGATAAGCCTGCCTCAGCTCTTTGATCTTAACGCAACACTGCTGCACATCTCTGTTGTGCTCCTTCTCCAACATGCTGCAAGATATCTTCTCACAGATATCCAAATTTCTTTTGCTGGATCAGAGCTGAGCCAGAACAAACTCTTCATCCCACAGACAATGAGATCCAAGACCTCTGGTCGACTTCATGATGGAGCACATTTGGGCCGTGCAGTCACCATGAATGTTCAGCTACAAAGCTCTCTCCACGCTGTCCAAACTGGAAATGGTAATACACAATTTCCTGGGGCTTGAGGGGGAAGATATTTCCTGTTTACATAGCCACATTACAGCAGAGTGCAAATGTTCAGAGCAGTAACAACAGAGCATTATGGGATACCGCCTGGAGGCGAATGACATTGATTTACTTTGCGCTCTGCCAACACTGATGCAAATTCGACCCATGGAATTCAATTTCAGCACTATGCCACTTGCAGAAGTGGTTTTATTAGGTCGACTTTTACCACGATTTAGATCGGCGGAACTCATGTGCCAGTGGAGACACATACTTTAGTGAGTCGACATAAGCAGCATTACATTGACCTCCATTGCCAGTGTAGACCAGGCCTCATTTTTTTCTAGATAAATCCTGTCTATGTTCTTTAGTATTATTTTTATTCTGATGCCATGAGGACATTAGCCTTGAATAAGCAAAGCACTTAAGCACATGCTTAACTTTAAACATTTGCAGATTGATCCTACAGCATTAAAACCAATGGAAGTTATGGCACAGATATAAATGTTTAGCCAAAATTTGACATTATTATTAAATAAACTACAATAAAAGTAATTTACAATGTTTTATGGGGAATAGGTAAAAACAAAGTCTTCTCATAAGAGGTAGAGGAACTGGATGGTTCCACTGAGTGTGCCATTAGTCCTTAATGTATTGTATTGATTCCCCACAGCACATACTCTCCACCTTTGTTTTAGGACTTATGTCACCCGTCTCTTGCACTTATTGTATGATGCTTCAATAAGAATGAATGGGGTTCCCGGACCATTCTTAATTTAGCTCATTATTCTCAGCTCATAAATATACCAACAGAAATTAAAGCTTGTCTTTCTACAATACAGAAAAATGTACAAATCAAAAGAAAGAAACAGACTAGATGCATCTTAGAGTTAACTACTCCCAATATATAAAACACTTAAAATTACTTCTCGTTCTAGAAATATATAGGAATTTAGTTCACTATTTGAAATTTGTACTCATATTGGCTGATTTATTGGTGTTCACCTGCAGTATATCCCAAATCCAACAATTTTCCCAATGTAAATATGCCATTGTGGTAGGATCAATTGAATCTGAATTCAGGCCTCTTGGCCCTTGAAGGAAACAAATTTTCCAGAATACAGAGCTATGTAAGCTGCTTTTTCTTATATCATAGACTGTGTGCCTCCCACCTCTAAATGCCACCCACCCACATCAATGAGTGGGGCGAACTGATGGGACTGCGGTTGAAAGCGGGATAGTCCCAGTGGCAAGTGTCTCCCTCCTTGCTAAGGGACAATAGATAGCTCCTCCCCCTGGGAGTCTCTGGCACCCATTGGCCAGTTGGGAGAAAAGGGTGCTGATTGGCCCTTGGCTGATAGGCTGAATATGTGCTGAATGACCATTGAATGTGCATTTGGCAGATTAAAGGCTCGCTGGAGATGCCTTTATGGCAGGTTAGACCTAAATGAGAACAATATTCCCATGGTTATCATTGCCTCCTGTGTGCTC
>ML675604.1:31678519-31700837 GCA_007922155.1 Mesoclemmys tuberculata | reverse complement strand
ATATAGAGCAAGCATATCCCCCCGGAGCCTTCTTTTGGCCAGGCAGAGATAATCTCTCAACTCTAGTCTTCCCTAGAGAGAAGGAAATCTGCTGCTTTTCTCGCAGCCCCTTGTTTCAGCATGCAGTCACTGGACCCTTCTCAAATCATGTGATTACGAAGGGGGAAACCCAGGCAAAGATCAGAGGTGGGACCTGAACCCCTTAAAAGACTAGTTCAACTTGTGCCAGTGCTAAAATGAATCAAACCATACCACACCATTTTATTTAGATCTCATCATCATATACCATAAAACTACTATACATAAAACTACTATTTACAGAAGTACATGTGGGAAGTCTACTTATTGGTAGTAGTAAACATTTAGGATCTGGAGGTCTCATTTAAAAAAAATGACTTGCTATTCAGTAATGGTCTTAAAAGCTACAGCTCGCTTACTATATAGTACAACAGTGTAAAAGTGATGTAAATGTCTAAATCAATGGTAAAGCTAGTATTCACTTCAACGGGGCACAATCAGACATTTACATCACTTTTATATTTTAGCAGATTTATTCTTTTGTCTGTTCAACTCCAATTCTCTGCAACAGAACTATGAACAAAAAATTACTTGCCCACTCCTTTCCCTCAAGCCCCCCACTGCAGACATACCCTGTGAGTCACAGGGTATTTGGAATGGACACCTGTTTTAAATGGACCCACAGGAAATGCCTATGTTGTCTTTTCATAAGTTGACCCCATATTTGGTTGGCTAAAACTTAGTCATCTGATCTGTTTAAAAAAATATCTACTGCCCACAGTCTGATGCAATTGATCTGGGATAGCACTTACTGGAAGACAAACTGGGAACCTATGCAGTTTATATTCTCCTTGGTGAAGGAAATCCAAGTGTTTAATAAAACAATGACTGAAGTTTAAAAACCAAATTGGTATCATTGGTTCTACTATACACTATTGACTCACATATATACATCTATCAGTCTAATCTCATAGACTAAAACAAACTAAGCAACCTTTAAAATATCCAAGCAATATTGCTTGTGTGGAACTACAGTTGTCCTAAAAGCAGATATTCAAAACGGCATTTTATTAAGTTTGCGTATTTTTAAATTGGATCTGTAGATGAGAAAACTAAATCCAAATTTCTAAGAGGTTCATAATCACCACTGCCTAAGTCCAAAAGGAATGCGTGCAACTATGCATTTAAAATATTGGTTTTCACTTTACACGGACACACAGGTACATTATCTGACATTCACAAACACTCATCCACTCTTCTTTATGTGTGGATGTGAGAACAAGGTGTGTGTGAACACGTCAAAGTCTGGGTGTGTTCATTTGTGTGCTCGTGTGTTTTTGAGCATGTGTCCCCAAGCATGTGTGGGTGTGTTCACACAAGCTTGTGTGCACATGAGTGTAAGGATGTGTGCATGCATGCTAGCAAGGTTCTCTAGTATACATAAGCCTGTGCACGTGTGGGCTCAGATGTAGGCATAGGTGTATGCCAGCACGTGTGAGCCCGTGCTCAGATTCTGCAGTCAGACCGGGGCATGTAAGTGCAGGGGGCGGCATGGGTGAAAAATGCAAGGCTTTGGGGGCCAACGACCCTGCCCAAGCCGTGGAAAGTCCTGGCTGTTGCTGCGTGCCGCCCCATGCCCGCTTTTTGCAGCTCTGCCCATAAGCCTGTACAGCCACCCACCCACACTCCCGCCGCCCAGACGCAGAGGGGTCACCTGCTCCAGGAGCCTGGAGGGCTGAAGCGGCAGAGGCAGCTCAGGGCACGGTTACTAGATTGCCATGGCAACGCCTCCTCCAGCATCTCCCCCTCCCACCTTTGCTCCGGTAGCCCCCTGCCGCGCTACCGAACGCGGGCCAGCCTGGCGCGCGCTCTCGGGCCAGGTCGCTCTCTTCCTCACTCCGCGCGCGGGGGCGCGCGCACACACAGACGCGCCCGCGCGCCCGCGGGGGGGGGGGGAAGCGCGCCACCGCAGGAAGCCGCGCGGCTCTGGAGTGGCCGGGCCCGGCTCGCGCAGAGGCCGACATGGCGCTGGTGCCCTGCCAGGTGCTGCGGGCCGCCATCCTCCTCTCCTACTTCTCCATCCTGTGCGCCTACAAGGCCCTCGACATGCCCGCGCACCAGACCTACGGCGGCAGCTGGAAATTTCTGACGTTCATAAACCTGGTGAGTGGCCCCCGCGCCGCTGGGAAGTGGCGCGAGCTCCCCCGCGGGCCCGGGCGGGAGAGTCACGGGCCCGCCGGCCGCTCCCGTCTGCCTGGGCCCCCGCCCCGCCGCAGCAGCGCAGTTAGGCGTCAGTGGGGTCAGGGGGCGGGGCAGGAAGGGTGTCCCCGGGTGTCCTTGCACGGGGCCACGGGACCCAGCCAGGCGGGCAGTGCAGCAGCAGCACCGCGGGAGGGATTTTTTTAAACGGTGTCGAGTGCTTTTATTTACGCGGGCCCCCGCAGGCATGCTTGCGCCAGCAGCAAACGCGGTGCGGAGCTCTGCTAAACCGGCCCACGGGAGAGCGGGAGGCTGGCCCCCCAAAACACACCGTCAAAATGGAAAGCGTGTCTCGCCACGCCGGGCCCACCAGGACAGTCTGGATCCTGGCCCACGGGAGGGACAAGCGCCACAAACCACGGTTTGGGCCGCCAGGTTGATGGGGCCAGGTTTTTGCCTCCCCAACCCACAAGATCACCTGTCAGATTACACAGGAAACGTTTCCCCTTGGAGTTCAGCGCAGAGATCCAGACCTTGAACTATCATGCCACAAAACCACCGGGAAAAACCGTATCCAGCTCTTCCACCACACTGAATCCAAAAATTGTACCTGTGAGCTCCGTAATCATACTGCCTAAATAGACAGATGTTGATGCACCTAATCCACCAGAGGAAAAGAGATCCTGATGTATCCTGTTGCAATATAATGACAAAACTCACGTACAGCACCTGGATCCAATCATCCCCCCCCCCAATCCACAAATTAGATGATAGATTTAGGCAAGGCATTATAACCATTACTAGGCTGCCAGAAAAGTCTAGAGCCTGATGCAAGAGCACAGCAAAAACCTGCACTAGCACCATGCAATTAATTTTTGGGCTCAAACTCAAATTCTCCAAACTAGTTGGAGAACAAGTATAACTGCTTCTATTGCACTAGCTGCTGGTATGCTTGCTGTCTTCTAGATGGTAGAATTTTTTAGTTTAGAGCCTAAACCCTTTGTGATTTGCCATGGTCCAGGTACCAAATACAAGTTTTTTTGACATTGTTGTACTAAAATGAATCAGAATCCAGATGTTTCTGGTGGGGTAGGAGCAACTATTCTTTTTTTCTATTTAAAGAAGAGAATTTTTGTGTGAGGCCAATAGTTGGCTGGATCTGAGACGATCCAGGTGCCAGTTACAGGTGTCTGCACTGCTGTGGAACCAGGACATGGGGTGGCTAAATGTATTTTAGTTTGGGCAGTAGAACAGTGTAGGCTTGGTGCAAACAATTGTCTGTATTCAACATGACAATATATTTTTACATATATTGATTTTTTTCATTGTACTTTACAAATGCAGACCTGTTTTGGTTTGGGGTTTTTCTTACTGAAGAGCTAAGAAGCTTATATTATTTAGAGCTATATTTTAAAATCAAGCTAGAATTTATTTAATTGTAAATTATTTTCTTTCTTTCTGAACTTTCAAGCTGTATAATAGGGTATTGTTGGGGGAAAAAAGTAATATGCACTTATAAAATCAGGAATTCTCAGTAGAATAAAACCAGGATATTTGAATTTTAGTTCCCCCCACACACTTCCTGTAAACTCTGAATTGTTGGCAATGCTATTTCTCAAACTATTTGCAATTAACATAATACAGTGTTAAACAAAGTGAGAAGAGACAATAAACTCTTTGACTTCAAGTACAATGGAGATTATATTGCCACATCTGGCTTCAATATAAGAGTTTCTCTAATATGATCACTCATTCTCTAGAAGTTTTGATCATAGCATTTAAAAAAGAATCTGTTATTGATGACTCTGTCTAATGATCTTGATGTGGCAAATCTGGCTGCATTGCTGGTTCTGTCTGTAATTCTTCTATAGTAGAAGCAGAATTGTCCATATTTATTAGTATTAATTTTTATTACTGCAATGTTTAGGAGGTCTAGTCATGGACCATGACCCTAGTGTGCTAGGGTGAGGTACAAGCACAGAAGAAGGATCCCCTGTGAGGAATTTAAAATCTAAGTCTCTGGGTACTTTTTGAAGACACCATAATAGAGGCTCAATTTAAAGGTGTACCCCAAATTACAAAACCTAGTAAGGGGACCAAAAAACTGTCACCAGGGCTAAATAACAAAGTAAAAGAAGCAGTTAGAGGCAAAAAGGAATCCTTAAAAAGTGGACATTAAATCCTATTCAGGAAAATAGAAAGGAGCATAAACTCTGGCAAGTAAAGTATAAAAATGTGATTAGAAAGACCAAAAAAGAATTTGAAGAACAGCTAGCCAAAGACTCAAAAATAACAACAAAAAATTGTTTAAGTACATCAGAAGCAGGAAGCTGGCTAAACACCCACTGGGGCCACTGAATGATTAAGATGCTAAAGGAACACTTAAGGAAGATCAGGCCATTGTGGAGAAACTAAATGAATTCTTTGCATCTGTCTTCACAGCTGAAGATATGAGGGAGATTCCCAAACCTGAGCCATTTTTTTTTTCAGTGACAAATCTGAGGAACTGTTCCAGGTTGAGGTGCCATTAGAGGAGGTTTTGAAACAAGTTGATAAACAGTAATAAGTCACCAGCACCAGATGGTATTGACCCAAGAGTTCTGAAGGAACTCAAATGAGAATTGCAGAGCTACTAACTGTGGTATGTAACCTGTCATTTGAATCAGTTCCTGTACTGGATGACTGGAGGAGAGCTAATGTGATGCCCATTTTTAAAAAAGGCTCCAGAGGTGATCCCAGCAATTACAAGGCAAATAAGGCTAACCTCAGTACCAGGCAAATTGGTTGATGCTATCATAAAGAACAGAATTATCAGACACATAGATGAATACGATTTGTTGGGGAAGAGTCAACATGGGTTTTGTAAAGGGAAATCATGCCTCATCCATGTACTAGAATTTTTGAGGGGGGCAACAAGCCTGTGGACAAGGGTGATCCAGTGGATATAGTGTACTTAGATTTTCAGAAGCTCTGACAAGGTACCTCACCAAAGGCTCTTAAGCAAAGTAAGCTGTCTTGGGATAAGGGGGAAGGTCCCTTCTAGATCAGTAACTGGTTAAAAGGTATGAAACAAAGGGTAGAAAAAAATGGTCCATTTTCAGACTAGAGAGAAGTAAATAATGGTGGCCCTCAGGGGTCTGTATTGGGATCAGTGCTGTTCAACATATTCATAAATGATATGTAAAAAGGGGTAAACAGGGAGGTAGTAAAATTTGCAGATGATACAAAATTGCTCAAGATAGTTAAGTCCAAAGCAGACTGTGACACGTTACAAAGAGATCTCACAAAACTAGGTTACTGGGCAACGAAATGGCAGATGAAATTCAATGTTGATAAATGCAAAGTAATGCACATTGGAAAACATAATCCCAACTATGCATGTCAAATGATGGGGTCTAAATTAGCTGTTACCATTCAAGAAAGAAATCTTGGTGTCCCTGTGGATAGTTCTCTGAAAACATCCACTCAATGTGCAGTGGCAGTGAAAAAAGCTAACAGAACGTTGGGAATCATTAGGAAACAGAAAGATAATATGACAGAAAATATCATATTGCCTCTATAGAAATCCATGGTATGCCCACATCTTGAATACTGCATGCAGATCTGGTCACCCCATTTCAAAAAAAGATATATTGGAATTGGAAAAGGTACAGAGAAGGGCAACAAAAATCATTAGGGATATGGAACAGCTTCCATTTGAGGAGGGATTAATAAGACTGGGACTTTTTAGCTTGGAAAAGAGACGGCTAAGGGGGGATATGATAGAGGTCTATAAAATGTGTTATTTATTCCTTCTCATAACACCAGAACTAGGGGTCACTAAATTAAATTAACAGGCAGCAGGTTTAAAACGAACAAATGGAAATATTTCTTCACACAGTGCACATTCAACATGTGGAACTCTTTGCCGAAGTTTGTTGTAAGGGCCAAAACCATAACAAGGTTAAAAAAAGAACAAGTAAGTTCATGGAGGATAGGTCCATCAGTGGCTATTAGCCAGCATGGGCAGGGATGCAAAGCCATGCTCTGAAGTGTCCCTAGCCTCGGTTTGCCAGAAGCTTGGAATGGGCAATGGGGGATGGATTAATTTATTATTACCTGTTTTGGTCATTTCTTCTGGAGCATATGGCATTGGCCACTTTTGGAAGACAGGATGCTGAGCTAGATGGACCGTTGGTCTGCCCAGTGTGGCCGTTCTTATGTAACATTGACTTTAGAGTGGTAAATTGTAGGAAGTCATTTCTTGGATCCAGAATGAGCTGCAAATATGCTCTGTTCCTCCGGAATTTACTTTCCTCTGTCTTGGCTGTGTAAAACCTAGACATTCGACATGTATGTTATCTAACCTATATCACCATCTGATTTTGCTCTCAAGACATCGGGATACAAATCAGGAAGTTTCCTAACAGCATTCCTTTTGTCAAAGTGAAATTTACGTGTATGTTTTGCTCTTCTGTCTTCCTATTTGACTTGTTTTAGATTTTTCCCTTTGGGATGCTAGGCTATACTCCGTGACATGGATCAATAAGGGCCCAATCCAACTCCCACTGAAGTCAAACAGGAATCTTTCCTTTTACTTTAATGGCAGTTGCATCATCTTGTAACTAACTAAAGCTAAAAACTGACAGTCTTACCCTTTACCTGGCCCTCTTAGCTTTATTATTATTACCTAATCCTTGGCCTAATAAAAATAGTAAGAAGAAGAAGTAATACCTACCTCTTACAGCTTTCATCAGTGAATATCAGCACTTTAATGTATTTAATGTAAGTCTTTAATGTATTCATCCTCATAGCACCTCTGAAAGGTAGGGAAGTATTATCGCCATTTTACAGATGGGAAATAGAGGCACAGAGAGGCTAAGTGTGTGGCCTAAGGTCACACAAGAAGTCAGTGGCAGAATAGGGAATTAAACCCACATCTTCCAATTCTTCAGCTAGTTCCCTAACCACAGGACCATCCATAGGTGGGCTAAGGCTATTTTTAATGTAACAAAAGTGTTACTGGTCAGTAAATAACAATCATTTCCCAGTGAATTATGGTCCACTATGACAAGTTCATGTGGACCTTCCCACCTGCAGACCCAGCATCCAAACTTTCCTCCTGACTCCAACGAAATTTTACTTGGTGAAGACAGGACAGTTACCCCAACAAAAATGAAGAAATGTGTCATTCTATGAGACACCATTAGGCCCATTTGGACATTACTAAATATCATCAACAAGTAAAGATGTCTGTCTGGTGGCTATGAATTCAGGGAGAGATCCAACTGATTCTGCATCAGTCACATTCAGAAAATGTCTAGACAAAATATCGACAACACCGAAATCTTGGCAGGCGTGTGTTCTCACTGCTGATTGTACCTCAACAAGGATAGACTGAGTCTTCAGCATCTCATTGGCACACAGTACAAGCACTTGCTGTTTGCAAGGAGTATGAAAGGTTTATAGTAAGTCAGAAATGAGGTTAGGGATCTAATCTGAACAAGTAATTTGGACATTTTTTGCATACCCAGACTGTCGTGAGGCATTCCTTTTCAATCAGCACAAGAGTCTCAGCATCAGTCAGTGACATGAAGAAAATAGTCAACTGACTGTAGCTGGCCATAATGGCCTCTCAGTAATGCTTCTTTTAATCCAGTTACTAGTGTATGCACTTAATATGGTTTTGCATCACATCTTGCTGTCTGCTAGCTAAGAGACATTTGAAGCAAAAACTAAATAGCCAAAACATTCCTACTGTGTGTTGTTTAATCTGGACCCTCTCCTTGCCGTAGATTTACAGCTCTTTCCCTGTTTATAAGAAGCTCTGTGTTTGGGGAAATTCATGGATTACACATCAGTGGTCAGTTCCCATCAAAATTAACTTTTATCTTTGTTTTGTGCTGTTTGGTTAGAGGATGGCTACCTAGAGCATGATCTTTCAGACCATGGGTGGTGCATATAAGAGGCTTGGAGAGGCTAAGCCTCCCCAAAATAGAGAAGGCTGACCATGCAGCGGAAATGCTGAAGGCACTCGCCCGCTGTCTTTCCACCTAGGGAATAGGAGCATTGGAAGCTCCCTAGAAGTGAGGGGTCCAATGGCACCGGACCATGGCCCTACCCCCTCCTCCATCGTTTCCCCTGCTCCATCTCTCCCTCCAGGGCTCTGCCTGCACTCCCACCCCCCATCGCTCTGTCCTCACTCCACCCTGAGGCCTCGCCCCGCCCCACCTCTTCCCTCAAGGCCACAACCCTGCTCCTCGTCCACCAAGGCCCTGCCCACTGCTCACTCCTTTCTGCCCCTCCGCTCCCGTTGCTTGCCCTTAAGGCAGGAAAAAAGTGGGAGGGCGTACATATATGTTCTGTGTTTATCTGTTTTGCATACCCACAAGTGATATAATTTGGGATGTCCATTCTGAAATATTTCCATAGGTGTGAAAGCTTAGTTTTTCCTGTCTTCGAATTTGTAACTCCTGGCAATGATTATTGCTTTAACCCTGGTACTACTGATCAGAGATACATCTTCTTTGTAGCTGTAGAATGTGGTGGCATTCCTTCTTGTGCCAGTGGCAATGAAAGGTTTACCTGGTTCATGCAGCAATACTGAAGGTGCATGTTGACAATATACCAGTAATGTTTACCACTGCTGCTGCTACTAACCCACCCTTATGCTTTAATTTCTCTTCTTGGAATGTGAAGGCAGATGTCCTTCAAAGTAAATATGCCTTCTTATTCCTGATGAAAACTTGTTTATAGCTACAAAAACATTTTCCCTCAGAGATTAATTTTATATATGATTGAAGGATCCCTTTTCCCAACTCTTTTAAAATAGATTTTTCATTATTGCAGACATAAGATTTCATTACTTAATTTCTTTTGGCCACCATTTATGGACAGGGGGTCTTTATAGCTGTGGGGGAGATGAAGCAAAAGGATGTAGATCCCAGGTACTGGGGTGAGGGAAAGTCTGCGCAAAAGGAAGAGGATTTGGTTTTGTGACTATAGGAGGGATAGAAAGCTGGCTAGCTCATTGGGCTCAATGGGAATTGATCAACGGCTCGATGTCTAGTTGGCAGCCGGTAACAAGTGGAGTGCTCCAGGGGTCAGTCCTGGAGCCAGTTTTAATCAACATCTTCATTAATGATCTGGAGCATGGGATGGATTGCACCCTCAGCAAGTTTGCAGATGACACTAAGCTGGGGAGAGTGGTAGACACAATGGAGGGTAGGGATAGGATACAGAGTGACCTAGACAAATAGGAGGATTGGGCCAAAAGAAATCTAATGAGGTTTGTTGGAGGCTTGTTTAATCTGCAGAAGAGAAGAGTGAGGGAGAATTTGATAGCAGTCTTCAACTACCTGAAGGGGAGTTCCAGGGAGGATAGAGCTAGGTTGTTCTCAGTGGTAGTAGATGACTGAACTAGGAGCAATGTTGCAGTGGGGGAGTTCTAAGTTGGATATTAGGAAGAACTTTTTCACTAGGGGGGGTGGTGAAGCACTGGAATGGATTACCTAGGAAGGTGGTGGAATTTCCATCCTTATAGGTTTTAAAGGTACAGCTTGACAAAGCCCTGGCTGGGATGATTTAGTTGGGGTTGGTCCTGCTTTGAGTAGGGGGTTGGACTAGATGATCTCCTGAGGTCCCTTCCAACCCTCATCTTCTATGATTCTATGATAAATTTATGAGAAAATTATCTTAGAGTTAAATTTAAGTTAGTAAAATATGTCCTAGTCTAACTCACTCCTAATTTTCATTATGCAACTATTTATCAAAGCTTATACTCTTGAGCTATGGACATGGGTGGTGTTAGAGTTAAACAAGATACAATATTGCACACAAATTTATACATCAAGGATAGACTTTCTTTACCATCAGATCTGTGCACTAAAATTGGTCATGGTAATTGAGACCAAAATTGGGACTAGATTTTTAGAGGTCTACAGAATTATGATTTATTAACAACATGGTCTTGAATAACTGGATGTGCTAACAAGTATATTAATAACTCGTTATCCAGGGTAGCTGGAGTTAGGAAAGAATTGATTCTTCCCCTCTGCCCTCCCAATGTGTAACATTGCACACATTGGCTGTATAGTTTTGCTTTGTTTTGTTGTTCCATTCAAGAGTAAGATTTTCAGTATCATGTCTCTACCTTCTTTTATGTGCAAAACACCTAAAACACTCTAGGTGCTACAAGAAACAACAACAATGATCCATAGTAAAGCATCATGTATTAACTGCTTTTAGACTAAGTAGCCAGACCAGGTGTCTGATGCTGTGTGGAAGTGGCAAATTTTATGTTCCTGTGACCTTACCAAACCCAGAAAAGCTCTAGACCCCTGTGTCTGACATATTTACAGTTGTCTGCTTCATCAAATGTATGGGACAATCCAGTTTTGAGTTGAAACAATGTTGCTGTTGAAGTGACTTGAAACCATCCTAAAGGAGTTTTGTTGTTCTTCCACATTGCTGCCACGATTTGGATCTGTATTCTCAGGCACATCCTTGCCAGCGGCAATAAAGTATATGTATATTTGCCTTCAGATAATCTTTTGAATGTCATTTGGTCTAATTTAAATAAGTCGCCCCAATAGAATTAAAAAGATTTAAATTATTTTTTTAAGAGGGAGGACTGTGGTTTAGAGCACAGGACTGGAACTTTAAAGTAGTTTGTGTTCTGTTCCGAACTGTGCCATTCACTTGATATCTGATTTGAGCAAGTTTCATAGCTCACTTGCTAGGTGAAATTCAATTCAGTCTGGAAGACCCATGCAGACTCCTATTCATCATTTAAATGGGGTTTCAGAAGTGTGTAACGCCTTGCTTAGATCCTCTGCTTTGGGGTAAGTTTCACCTTTTGTGTTTTCCTTTTCCTTTCTTTAATTGCCTATACACCAATACTAGCAGCCTGCGTAAACAAACAAGACCACCAAATCACACTAGAGAATAGAATGACTTAAGCACCTATCTATAATACGTAAGGAAAAAAACCTGCATGATTACAAGGGACTTAAATCTGAGTGGAATGTGGTGGAGATCTCATGCCAGTACTTAAACATCCTTGGAATTTCTAAATATTGTGAATGAAAGTTTCCTAACTCAAAAAAAAAAATGCATTCAACATGAGGGATTTCTATGGACAGTCGAAGAGGAATTGATCACAGAACTAAAAACAGTGTAGCTTAGGTATAAGTGATCATGACTTGATCCCATTTGTAATGTGTAAACAGAATAAAGTCCAAAGTGATATCTTTAATGTGCACACACATACTCTCTCACTCAGAAGGGCCATTTTCACAAAACTGAAAATAATCAGGAGCCAAACCAGCTGGGAAAAAGAATTTAAACTGAAAAATGTTAAAGAATTAGGAATTCTTTAAGAACCTTTTACTAGATCGCTGCTCAAATGCCACAATTCCACAAGAGAGGAAGAAGCAGCAAGGTTAAAAGCCATCCTAGCCCAATGGGTAAGTGAAGGCAGCTATTTAAAAAAACAGCAATACAATATAAAAATGAAAGAAAGGAGAAGTTGATAGTAATGAATATATACGGGAAGCAGGAAGTCTCAGAATGTTGATAATGGAAGCAAAGGGACACTGAGAGAAAACTGTGGCCAGCAGTGTTAAAGACAAGAAATCCAGCAGCAGAACGCTATACAGTTTCACAGCGACTAAATGCAGAGTGTACAATTACCTGCCTCATGGACATGAGGTATACGTGTGCATCCAGTGCTAGCAGCTCATGTCCTTCAGAGAGACAGTGTGGCTGAACTGGAGGCACAAAGGGAGACATAGAGGTAGGTAGAGAAGACCTTCAGAGGCCAAATGGGGTGGTCCCACCCTCCAGTCTGACAGCCTCTGTGCTACCGAGAAAGATGAAAGTCTTGGGGAAGGAAAACATCAAGCTGGAGCAGAGGGAAACAATCCCATAGTTGGAACTGCTCCTTCCAGATGATGTCCTGGGGAGGGAACCCCAGTTACTAGGAGTAGCAATGTAAAGTAATGGAGTATTCAACTGTTAGAAATATAGGTACTTGGGTTTGTGATAATTGGGCGAACTGCATGGTAAATTGCCTGCTGGGTGTGAAGTTTGCAGATCTCATGAGACAGCTAGACAGATGTACATGTAGTGCTAGGGAGGAGCTGGTACATGTAGGTACAAATTATATAAGGAAGGGTAGGAGAGAGGTCTGGAGCACAGTTCACGTTGACATAGCTCTTATGGATGAAATTATTAAAGGGGGAACTTGATATCCGAGTAAAGAGGATAGGAAAGAAGTTGGTAAATTACAGGTAGGCGTTAGGGAGGAACAGTCAAACTTAAAAGTCCCATTTAAATATAACACATGAATGCCAGAAGATGAATATTGAGACAATGTATAAGGGCTTAGATACAAATGCTAGAAGTCTAGGTATTAAGATGGGAGAACTAGAGTGACTGGCATTAAATCACATTGATATAAACTTCTTGGAAAATTGGTGGAATGAAGAAAATCAATGGGACACTAATACCAGGTACAAAATCTATAGGAAAAACAAAGTAGGTCTTGTTGGTGGGGGTGCAGCATTATATGAGAAAGAAAGCATAGAGTCAAATACAGTAAAAATCTGAAGCAAAAAAAACTGTATCATAGAATCTCTTGCTATTTTGATAAAACCTAGAACAGTAGAAAAAATGTGGCACAAATTAACTGAATTTAAACTGGCTGCCAGGTCTCAAAACATAACTGTAAATAGGGAAGCACTGAGCAAGTGTGTTCCTAGGGAGTTCCCACAGGGATTGGTTCTTGGCCTTGTGCTGTTTAACGTTTTTATCAGTGACCTGGAAGAAGAAAAAATTCATTACTGATGAAGCTTGCAGATGACACAAAGATTGGGGGAATGGTAAATAATGAAGATGAAAGATCACTGATTTGTGTGATCTGGATCGCTTGTTAAGATGGGCACAAGCAAACAATATGCATTTTAATACTGAAAAATGTAAAGCTACCCATTTAGGAACAAAAGAATGAGGGCCATACTTATAGGGTGGGGACTATCCTAGCAAGGAGTGACTCTGAAAAAAACTTGAGGGTACTGGTGGATAATCAGTTGAACATGAGTCCCAGCTCAACACTGTGGACATAAAAAACTAAAGTGACCCTTGGATGTATAAGTGGGATTTTTGAATAGGAAAGTTATATTATCTGTATTTGGCACAGGTGTGACTGCCACTGGAATACTGTATCCAGTTCTTTTGTCCACAGTTGAAGAAAGATGTTGATATATTAGAGTGTGCTCAGAGAAGAGCCACAAAAATGAATAAAGGATTGGAAAGCATACCTTATAGTGATAGATTCAAGGAGCTCAACATGTTTATCTTAACAAAGAGAAGGTTAAGAGCTATCTTACTCACCATTTCTAAATACCTGTATGGGAAACAAAAAATAGAAAATGGGACCTTCGGTCTAGCAGACAAAGGTATAACAATCTCCAATGGCTGGACATTGAAACTAGATAAATAAGATGCACATTTTTAATAGTGAGGGTCATTTACCATTGGCACAATTTACCAAGGGTTCTGGCGGATTCTCCATTACTGGCAATTTTTAATAAAAATTGGATGTGTTTTAAAAAGATATACTCTAATTCAAAGAGAAATTAATTCAGGGAAGTCCTATAGCCTGTTTTATACAGGTAGTCAGACTAGATTATTACAGTGCTTTCTTCTGGTTTTACAATCTATAAAATTGGCATACTGATATATACCTTTGTCTAGTGACTTGCTGGGCGGGAGCGGCAGTTTTAGATAAAAGGTATTACATAAAAATGTGAATTATTATTATTTATTCTTCCTAAAGATGAGTCACCAAGATGTTTACACATCATTGTAAAGATCCCTACATACCCCTTGCGGCCCAGTATACTGTTGGAGTTGAGTCCCACCTCTGTTTCCCCAGATTAGACTCATTTGAAGAGCCTGGGCAAGGAAAAGCCAATATAACAAAATGGCATGCCCCCTTTTAATAAGGCTTCAGGACAGAATCACTTATAGTAAAAATTCTTAAGGCCCTTACCTCAGGGACCTGGTTCAGAACTGCTAAGCTTAACATCTCTAACACGAAGGCTACGTCTGTACTGACGGCAGCAAATTCGCCGCTGTCAGATCGATGTCTCTGGATCAACTGAGCGGTCTGTGTAGACGTACTCAGTTGATCCAGAAATCGATGTAGGAAAACCACGCCCATAAGTGGCACAGCACAGTGTGGTTGGCGCACGGAACAGACGCAGCGAAGTTGATGGGAGATACGCAAGTGATTTATTTCACTTGCGTATCTCCTGTCGACTGCTGCCGAATCCAGAAGGTAAGTGTAGACCTGGCCCTAGTCTCTGAGACTAATTAGACCGGTCTCCTGCAACCTGAGCAAAATTCCCACCTGCTACAGTTTACCTAGCTTATCTTTCCCCCACCCTTGCTTTGCTTCCTCTTTAGTATAACTCAGCTCTAGAGTGGGGCAGGGTCACTTTGATTACACCCAGCCTCTTCCAGTTGTAGCCTCCAGGCTCTTCCATAAAATGGTAATGCAGTCCTTCACAATCATCCTGTTCTTACTGTGGCTGTTGAGAATACAATCAGGAGCAATTATTTGTCAGTTCACAGAGCAGGAAACTACGGAATTGCTCTTTATGGGATTAATAAAGTGAGATTCTTAATGGTGTTTAATGCATTTGGGAGAAAGAGAAATATATATATATGGGAGCCTTTTAATAACTATGTTTTACAGCTTTCTTTCATCCTCTCAGGTTGTAAACATGTCAGAGAAAAAGTTCTGAATAGCACCCTAGACACTGTAATAAAAATGTTATAATATCACTCTTGTGTTTTTGATTCTGTGCATCACGTTTCCCTGTTACTTTTTGAAAGGCTATTGTAAACTGAATATTATTTCAGGGCTACATTTAAAATTTTTATATTAATATGGCTTTATTTCACATCTGGATGGTAATATATCAAAAATGTAATTTTCATAAGAATTCACAAATTACATCCATTATGAAATTTCTAATGTATAATATTTTCTTCCTTTGTGGAGGGGGGATTTGAGGTTTTCTATATTATTTATATAGCTTTAATTAGTAGTGCTAGCACTCTTTCACTACTTTACCTTACATAAGTTATAGGTATGATTGTATAACAGTGTTACATTATTAAATTTGGTGAGAAATCTAGAACGTTACCAGAACAGTGTCAAATAATGGAAACTCCATCCATGGTGTCTAGAGGAATTTCCAGTCCTTTCTGGATTTTTTAAATGTTTCTTTTAGTGATAGGGTTAGCTAAATTATTATACCCAGTTATATGCATGTAAAAATTAACTTTGTTATGGACTAAATAAAATATGTCTGATTTGAGTCAAGGAATTTTGCATGCATCTAATATGCAGTATGTGCATTAGGTTGTTCTTTTTGGAACTAAGATAGCCCCAACATAAAATGTTTAAATTATATATATTTGCCATTTCAAATATATTTCTCTTATAATCATGAGGCTATATATGTAAAATCCAGTGACAAATTTTATGCCAATGGACTTGGTTTAACTCTGTTAAAGAAAGCCTGTTCAATAATATTGTTAGCTGGTATAGAAAGAAAGTTGCTGGACTCGTATTTTCATTAAAAATGAAACAAGTCTCTGAGCCTTAGACGTCATTGTGGCTCTCTCCGTGAAGTGGTTTGCATGCATGCAAAGAACTGCAGGATTAAAGTCCAATGTGTAATCACATATTTTGTTTCTTAAAACAGAAAAGGAAGTGCAACTTGATCAAGCATACAAACCACTTAAGATATAAAAATCAGACTGTTAAGGATATAGTAACTTAAATCCTCATTGACTTCTTATTGTATGGATAATGGATATTCAAACACACAAATATACCAAAATACAGCAATGAAATAATATCAAAATTAAATAAATCATTAAAGAAAAATCTTTAGGAAACCAGAATAACAAAACATTGAAATCCCACCAGTCTATATATGCAGGGGTTTGTTTGTTTGTTTTAACAGAGGAAGAGAACTACAGTAAAATAAAATAATACAATTCAGTAAAAATAAACCATGTTGCAACAGATTAAATGCTAATGTATGTATAATGTAACAAGATAAGCTTTGTACTGTACATGCAGAGAAACTGTTTCAAATCTACAAGATACTATTATGCCAAGTATTTGTTTGACTGAGATAGATTTAATAAAATATCGCAAATTCTTTCCATTGCACGAAGTCTTCCTTCTTTTTGTGCTGCAACTTTTCATATTTAATCACCACCGATATCATATTCCAACATGCAGGCATAGACATTTGTGTAATATGTATAATTGGGCTGCATTACGATAATTTAGGTCCTGATTTTATAAGTTCTGCAAGGGGGCAGGTGCTCATGGATCTTTTCAGCAGAGCCATAGAGGGTGAGATACATAAAAGTGTAGGGGAATTCACAAGATATTGGATGAACTTTTGTACCTGGAATGAGAATGCTTTAATTACTGAGTTGTACAATAGCATACAATATATACTAAGGTCCCTTTGTCTGAATTAATGCTCTATAAACATCTGAATCTGGGCCCTGCACTTTTCATTGTATGTGTTGTTCAGCTACATCTGTGTCTCATAGGAAAAGAAAGCTGACTTGAACGTGCTGGCCTATTTTGAGGACTTAAGTGGAGCATAAGCTTTGTGTTAGCCTTCTGCACAGGGGTGAATTTCACTCCTAATGAATGTTTCCCAGATCTTGCCCCACTTAGCTGCTTTTATTTTAATGGATATATCTTTTTCAGCCAGTTCTTAGAAAGTTCGGTAAATTCAAAGTTGTCATTAGCCTTTAAAACTTTGCAAAGGGACGTTGCTTTGTGCTTTCTTTTCCTTATTATGATATAAACAAAGGTATTTCAACTCAATATGGTGAAATTCACTACACCTGCATGAAGCATAGTTAACTTCAGTGGATGGATTTGCTTCCTTGTGTCTCCATAAGAATTCAAATGGAAATGGGTCATTTTGAGCATTACAGACAAAACATCTGGCATTTTGAATAGGAAGAAATTGAATCAAGGTAAAATTTCCAAGCATGCTTCTATATAATTTAACATCAAATTGAAAATGTGATAATTCTTCTTCCCCTGTTCATTAGATTAAGTATTTAGGGGATCTTCAGAAGTAGTTTACCCACCAGTATGGGGAGCCATCTGGTACCTTCCCCTCCACATAGTTTGCATTACTTGATACTCTTCTGCAACATGGAGGATGCCTGCAACATTTAGAGGATTTATTGGAAGGAAACAAGTTAGGCTCATCTGAAATGCTTGAAAACACACACAGCCTGATTTTCATTTACACTAAGGCCACTTGATGCCACTCTAGCGTTGTAAACAGGCCCATACAGTTTTACCTTGTAGTGTTTAAGATAAGACTTCCAGGGCCCACAGTCCTTGAACATCCAAACTTTCCATTGACTCACTTCACTGATGTCTTGTTTACATAATGGATTTCCAACCCACATTAGTCACAAAAGTTATAGCTCCATCAGTGCTGCTACTAGCGGCGTTTTTATCACCAGGTTGTCTAACAGGGCTAGGTGGCACAGATCTTGAAATGCCTGCACCTTGTCTATACTATAGTTTAAAAATGGTGATAGCACATGTGGAACTTCATCTTTTGGTGGGTACAGGTCCGAAATGTCCTTGTGAAGACAAGGAATGAGAGTTTGCCTCAGCCAGGAATTCAGGATTATGCTCTAAATCAAAACAAGGCACACTTAGACTCCATCTGCATAGACAAAAACAGTGTGTTTTTTCCAAATGAGTTCGCTCAGGTAGATTAAATTTGTCATATGAAAATGACACAACACCTGTGTACATACTGGCTAATGCCTTTTACATCATTTGAGCTGATTGTATGGTAGTCTAGGAAGGAACCTAATTTTAATTGTATTGGGATTTAGGTGTCTGGATCTTTTAGACGACTTTGAAAATCTCCACCTATATCTTTGTGTGGCTAAAATTTTAGTTTTTCTAATCTGTCTGTTTATATGCTAGTTGGTGAATTTTATTTTTATTTTGTAATGATGTCTTTACATATATATCATTAGGTACCTTAGTAGGCTTTTGGTACTTTTTGACTTTCAGCAAGGGGTACTTTTTTGTGGTCCTGCAGGGGCTTGTGGATCACGGGGGTCGTTTCACAGACATAAATGTTCTGTAAGATGCAGGCAGGCACTTTCTTCCCTGAGCAAAAAATTGACATCGGGTGTGTGGAAATACCCATAGTGATCCAGGGGGATCCAGTGATCCTGCTTACCCATTTTTCCCTTGGCTAATGAAGCCTACACCAGCCACCTTGACCGTGACAAGGAGTGCTTTAATGAGAGGTTAAGCTGTTGTTGAATGGCTGTAGAATGTGCATTTGGGTGTTTAAAGGGGGAGATGGATGAGTCTCCTCACTAGGCTGGACATCCATGAGATGTACCTCCCTTCTGTGATATCTGCTTGCTGTGTTCTTCACAATGTGTGTGAAGCCAAGGGGGAAAGGTTCCCTCAGGTTTTGGCTGTGGAGGCAGAAAGACTGGCTGCCAATTATGAGCAGCCAGATGCCAGCACTACACGGAGAGCTAACCGCGGTGCGCTTGGCATTAGGGAAGCTTTGAAAACTCAGTTCTGCAATGAAATGCAGGAGTGATTTATGTTCTACTACGTTTTTTGGCTTTGATGTAGCCCTTCCCCTCCCCCTGAAATCCCCCTTTGAAATCTGTACCTGACAAATCCCTCCTATACAAGATGACGTGATTAAAAACTGGTTTTTAATAGTATAAAACTTTATTTCTTTACATTCAAATCATGGGGTAATGGTGGTGGGGTGGGTTGGAGGGTTCGTTCACTGTCTCCAGGGGTTGGGTGGTAGCTTGCAAGGGTGGAGGAGAGCACAGGCTGCATCCTGGACAATCTTCTACAAGACCTCGTGGTGGCAGGGGAGGAGAAGGGCAGCATAGCCCTCAGGTCAGGAGCATTTTGGAGGGGCTGAAGTGGGACTCTGTCCTGCTGCCGCTCATGAAGGTCCACAAGACGCCCGAGCATGTCCGACTGGTACCGCAGCAGTTTCAGCATCTCTTGTGTGGTGCTGTGTTCAGTCTCCTGCGTTTCTCAATGAGTCTCCTGCATTTGTCTCTGAGTCTCTGTGAGCCTGTCCAGGCTCTGAGACAAGGTCAGTCTCCATGCTCTTTGCTCTGTCTCTGCTGATGCCGAGGCGGTCATGAGCTTGGAAAACATGTCATCCCTGGATTTTTTTTCCTTTTTCGAATCTGGGAGAGTCTGTCTGCTGCATTTCTTAAGGGTCGGTCCAGAGTAGTAGTGGTGTCTACAGAATAAAAGAGAAATAACAGTGGACACATAGTAAGCATAGTGAAAACAGTTATTGCAGTGTAACTATTTGAAAAAGGACTCAATGTAAGCATGTAGCCACAAGTAGCTACTGATTGAAAGTGGACCTTTGAGCAATTTAGGCAAGGAACTCTTTCAATCAGCACAGGAAGCCATGCATCTAGGACATGCTTTCCGCTTGAATTCAAAGCGCCAGCAGCGATCAGCTGTGGGTATGTTGCTGCAGACGGGTGGCTTCCTTGATCGCAGAGAAAATCAAGGGAGGGATAATAGATTAAATACATTAAATTTTCAATGTTATAAAAAGTGATGCTAAATGTAGCTTTTGACAGCACATAAAATAACTGGGTCACCAACCACTACAGAAACAAAACGGCTGCGATCCCCTTCGTGCCCCCCATGCCCAATGTAAAAGGACAGAAATGCTAGTAAGAAAAAATACCAGATGTGCCTACCATGGGATCACTTGTGCTATCCTGTCTGCTAGTGGACTGCTCAGGGATCAAGAGTAATCCGTCTGTTTGAGGGAGACTGGACACCCTGCTCTCATGCTCCCTGCTTCCCACACTTTCCTCCTCCTCGTCAATGGATTTCTCAGCATTGCTCAGGGACTGTGAAGCAGCGGAGGTATCAATGCAGCGTGGAGACATCGTTGTGGGATCGCCCCCCAGAATAGCATGCACCTCATCATAGAATCTGCATGTTTTGGGAGAGGAGCCAGAGTGGCTGTTAGCTTCTCTGGCTTTCTGATAACACTGCTGCAGCTCCTTTATCTTCACTCTGCATTGATGGGCATCCCTCTGGTGCCTCTTCTCAAGCATGCCCTGGGATATTTTTCCATAAATGTCCAGATTCCTTTTGTTTGTTCTGAGCAGAGCCAGAACTGACTCCTTGCCCTACAGCCCGATGAGGTCTAATACCTCTGGTCTACTCCATGCTGGAGCACGTTTGGGCTTTGCAGTAGCCATGCTGAGAACAATAGGAAAGCTCTCTCCATGCTGGCAGCAAACAGGAAATGAATCAAGATTCAAATCTTTCTGGGGCTGCTTTAGGGAAGGGTACTTAAAAATGGGGCATCATGAGATACATTCCGGAGGCCAATTAAGTCAAATTAAGTACTGTTGTGTCCACACTAACACTAATTCAAATTAACAAATTCAAATTAGGCGCTACACCACTTGCAGAGGTGGTTTTATTAGTTCGAATTTACAAGCAGCTTAATTCGAATTAACAGTGCATAAGTGTAGATGCAGGAGTAATTAATTTGAATTAAGTCACCTTAATTTGAATTGAATCACCAGTGGACCAGGCCTGTGATAGACTGCTGTTTAGATCCAGTACTGATCATGATCTACGGTGCAGGGTGTGTATGGAGAAACAGAGAGTGGATGTGTGTTGCTAGGCAAAAGCAGCATACTAGCCAGCTGGGGCAGTCTTCCACATACCAGCTACACGGCGACCTCCACTCACATGACTTGAGCTGCTTAGCACCTTTCTACACAATAGGATGCCTGCAGAATTTCACTCTTGGTTAGAAACCATAAGCAGTAGCAGATGTAAAGGTCCTCATTTGCCATTCATTTGAGTTTACAAACAAATTGAAATGCCATGCTGTGAAAATGTGCTTGACCTTAGTTTTCTTATAAATGTGTTCCAAGTACGGAAAATTTGCATGCATAGTAGACACAACTAGTTACTATATATATATATTTCCCCCTTACCCCCCCAAGGAAATGAACCCTAGGAATGCATGAATCACAAAAGAAACCTTTAACTTGTGGAACTATCACATGGCAATTTACTTTTAAACTTGCCATTCAGAGGTTGAAAGAGAACTGGAATTAATGGTATTATGCATATATTATATGCCACCTTTTAATAACTGTTTGGCAGATTGTTATTTAGATACACTGCACATAACAGGAAAGGGTTTTTAAAAAAATATTCTATTTTGTATAGGCTTGTATCCTTCACGCATCCCAGTGGTATCCAAGTTCTTTCCAATAATAAATTAAGCTATCACTACTTGATATGAATATACTAGGCATATATGCAGTTTCTAAAATTTGATTGAGTGAATTAGGGATAGAAAATTACATGGGTCTGAGTTCCAAGTCTTCCTATGTTAAGTCTTGGATGAGTGTCAAAAAACATTCCTTGACTGAGCGACCAGAGACACTCGTAAGGTCACTATATCATGACCTATGATGGCTAGAAAAGAATGCTCCTATATCAGTAGGAAGCTGGCATGTGTTTCTTGTCCTATCATATGACTACACGATATTCAACAATAAACTCTCCCCATTCCTCCCTCGCCCACACAAACACTTATATGCCAGCATGATTTTAGAGGCTGCTCTCAAGGAATAACATTCTACTCTTTGTAATCTGGCATTTCAGGCTTTCTGATGGGGTATGTTACAGTTTGTAGCTCTAGTGGTTTGAGACAGAGGCCACTAAATCAGTGTTGCCATCCTCCTTCAGAAATTGAGAGGCAAAGCCCCCCAGTCATGAGTGGCTTAAATGAGAGGGGGGGCTTTAATTGTCTTGTGGGTTTTGAGCCATTGGGGGGAAAAGCTCACACCTCAAATGAGTCTGAGCATCTTGAGGTCAAAATTCAGCCTGAAATGCACATGCAAAAGGTGGACGTCCCAATCACTGTTTGGAGGAGAATTCTACTTACTGTCTTTTAACCCTGGTGATGGAGGAGCT
>ML675604.1:31611306-31673519 GCA_007922155.1 Mesoclemmys tuberculata | reverse complement strand
CTGAGAACAAGGAGTTGGGGGGTGACGATGCCACTTTGCATAATGGAAAAATTGTGTGATTAAAGCAGGAATCATGTTACAAGAAAGTTATATGGTGAGACTTATGATAGAATTGTGAGAGTTAGTAACCCCTCAAATCATCTTGCAATTCAAATGCTAAAAGAGAAATGGTAATTAGAATGAAATAATTTTAAGTTCCAATATCTCATTGCTTACCAGGACTACACTTTACTATACCAGCAAAAAACCCCTTCTCTTTTTAAGCAATCACATTGACTTAGTTAGAAGAAAGAAATCAGTGAGTGTTGCCAACTCTTCCAGTTTTATTGTGAGTGTTACAATCTATGATGTTTCCCTTAAAGCCCCAGCTCCTGAATTTATTTGGTTACATGAGAAGTTCAGCTTTTTTTTTTTTAAGTAAGTTTCTAGCCCTCACAGTAGCAGAGAAAAGCTACTTTAAAAATGTGAACACTAGAGGCCTGAAAAGCAGAAAGCAAATAAAAAATGCAAAATGTATTATTCTTTTAAATCTGATTTTTTTGTGGCCTGCCTTGATTTTTTAAAAATTATTATTATTGTTGTTTTATTTTTTTAAATGTGGGGTTGGCAGTACTGAAGACAGGCCCCGAACAGAATTGACGTTAGTTGGAGAACCTCAATAAGACTTAATACCGGGCATTCAGCAATCACTATTTATTCAGATATTTTCAGTTGTTTATGATTTTTCATATTTGTCTGTTTGAGGTGAAAATAAAAGCAAATGCTGATAAATGATGTTAGTGATATTTTATATTTTATGAAATAAGCAAATTGGGTTCAAAACTATGCTAAATTTTAAGGATAATTATAATGTTTCAAGATCAGTTGTACACAGAATTCTGTCTGGCATAAAATAATCTGTTTAGATCTTGGAACTCAATTCAAAAGGAAAATGAGTTTCCTTTTACTTGTATAGTTGCTATCATGAAGGTTGACATCAACAACATTCATTGAAGGAACAAAGGTGTTTTAAAACAACATAACCTGATTGATTATTATTATTAATTAATTGAAGGGTCTTCCCTTGTTCTTTATTAATAGATACATGTATTGTATGTGCTTGTGGATAGGTGTCTTTGCAGAGACAGTATAGTTATGATTTAGCATAAAGAAAAAGAAATTGAAATGGACTGATGTCCACCAATGAGAGCCCTCTGTGCGAGTCTCTAGGAAATTACCTCTGTGGAATGCAAACCTATATGGAAGCACCTTCATTCCAAGCCCCCATTTAACAGATGCTAATAATTGTCCATAAAAATGATCATATGAATTGACATATTTTATGTTTTTTCATGGAGCATTTGGAAGTTTAAATTTGTCATCTGAATAATGGCTTTCACTGGGCAGATCTGAGGCCTTATCCAGTGTCTATTAAAGTCTAATATGGGAATCTTCCCATTGACTTCAATGGGCATTGGATCAGGCCTTTGAAACATATAGCAAAAGAAACAAATAAAAATTCACGATAAACTACAGACTGCACCAGTTGGTTTTAATCCAAGGAGATCTTTGAGGAGATTTTCGCTGCATCCCAAGGCAGTGACTACAGAATATCTAGTAATATAGGACCTTATTTATTTCTATTTGTTTCCCTCCCTTACCCCAAACTAGAATTACAGTCTTTCAGAGCCAAGAAGCTCCTGAGGTCTGTGGGTCCTGATTCTGCATCAGAATCCTCGAATGCAGACCCCTGCCTCTTTGCAGAATGCCATTAAAATCAATGCTCTAGAGCTGCTGAGTGCCTGAGTGTTATATGAGATGTGTGGATCTGTATACAAGAACAAGGCCAGTAACGATCTTTGTCTTATTTCTGCTGGCAGCCGGTAAAGAAGCTCCCAGCCACCTTTCTGCCCTAATTTTTGCAGACATTGATATCAGACATCCTCTTCAGGATGGTTTGAAGCATCCTCACCTCCCATTGTTATCAGTTACAGATGAGGGTGCTCAGCATCTCACAAGATGGGACCCTAAAATAATGAAAGTAAAAAAAGTGACTGTTTATTAATTAGAGCTGGCCAAAACAAAAACAAAAAACACTTTCCATCCCATGGATAATTCTGAGACTGCAAAATTTAATTTCATTCAAAATTGAAACAAGGAGTTGAAATCTCAGAATTTTTCAAAAAACAAAATATTCCAAAATAATTTGTTCTGATGTTCTTGAAACATTGATTTGATTCATAGAGTTTAAGGCCAGAAGGAACCATTCTGTCATTTGGTCTGGCCCCGGTAGATCACAGGCCATTACATTTCACCCATTTCACCCTGAATGGAGCTAAATAACTTGTGTTTGACAAAAGCATATCTTCCAGAATGTTTAGTTTCAATTTTGTGCTATATAAATGTCAGAATGATAAAATCAAAACAAAATGTTTGGACTTTCCTTAAATTAAATGTTTTTGATCATTTTACTCAAAAATTTAATTGAAATCAATATGTTCTGACAAAATGTTTAGATTTGATTGAATCAGCATTTTCCAATGGAAAACTGTTCCATTGGAAAATTTTTGACCAGTGCTAGTTATTAATAAATATTTTAAATCCTTACCATGCTTGCCTTACTCTCCTTCAGCAAACTACCTTTTTCACAGATGCATCCTGATCTTGCAATGTGCTAATCACCCATAATTTCCGTTATCTTCAAGGGAATTCTGGCTGCACTATCATTCAAAATGTCAAAGAAAATCTTATACACATTAAATCTGACATTGAAGGCAAAATGAGAGAGAAAGAGACAATGAGATGACTATTTACCCCCAAAAAAGTATATGTGTATAAGGCTTTGCATTCCTAGGTAGCTCCTAGATGCAGACTTTTGTGTATGATACAAGATAAATGAGAAAGCGGAGTTCCTGGAAATACTTAATTTACTAACAGATTGGCCATTCTTGGCCAATTTCTTTCCCCTTGAGATATGATGTTTTGACTGTTTTGGGTCTTGAGCCCAATGAGTATGATTGATTAGAGTTCCAGGTATTCTGATAGAGAAGAGGGTAGGGTGATCATAGAATCATAGACTCAGGACTGGAAGGGATCTCGAAAGGTCATCTAGTCCAGTCCCTTGCACATATGACAGGACCAGGCATTATCTAGCACGTCTCATGTTTGGAGATCTTTAAGAACAGTTTAGACAATGATGGAGATTCTACAACCTCCCTAGACAATTTACTCCAGTGCTTAACTAGCCTGACAGAAATTTTTTCCTAATGTCCAACTTAAACCGCTCTTGCTGGAATTTAAGCCCATTGCTGCTTGTCCTACCCACACAGGTTATGGAGAACAATTTTTCTCCCTTCTCCTTGTAACAGCCTTATAAGTACTTGGAAACTGTTATCTCCCCTCCTCTACAGACTAAACAAACTCAGTTTTTTCAATCTTCTCGCATAGGTCATGTTTTCTAGACCTTTAATCATTTTTGTTGCTCTTCTCTGGTCTTTCTCCAATTTGTCCACATCTTTCCTGAAATGTGACACCCAGCAGTGGACACATTACTTCAGTTGAGGCCTAATCAGTGCCTAATCAGAGTAGAATGGAAGAATTACTTCTCGTATATTGCTTATAACATTGCTGTTACTACATCATAGAATGGTGTTTCATATTTTTGCAACACTGTTACACTGTTCACTCATATTTAGCTTGTGATCCACTATGACCCCCAGATCTCTTTCTGAAGTACTTCTTCCTAGGGAGTCATTTCCCATTTTGTATGTGTGCAACTGAATGTTCCCTCCTGGAGTACTTTGCATTTGTCCTTATTGAATTTCATCCTGTTTACTTCCAGACCATTTTTCCAGTCTCTCCAGATCATTCTGAATTATAATCCTATCCTCCAAAGCACTTGCAACCCCTCTAGCTTGGTATCTTCTGCAAATTTTATAAATGTATTATCTAAATCTTTGATGAAGATATTGAACAGAACTCATCCCTGTGGGACTGCACTCAATATGCTCTTCCAACTTGACTGTAAACCATTAATAATTATTCTCTGGGAATGATTTTCCAACCAGTTATGCACTCACCTTATAGTAGCTCCATCTAGATTGTATTTCCTTAGTTTGTTTATGAGAAGGTCATGCAAGACAGTATCAAAAGCCTTACTAAAGTCAAGATATACCAAATCTTCTGCTTCCCCACATCCACAAGGCTTGTTACCTGTCAAAAAAAGCTCTCAGGTTGGTTTGACACAATTTGTTCTTGACAAATCCATGCTGATTGTTACTTATCACCTTATTATTTTCTAGGTGTTTGCAAATGGATTGCTTAATTATTTGCTCCATTGTCTTTCTGGGTACTGAAGTTAATATGACTAGTGTGTAATTCCCCAGATAGTCCTTATTTCCCTTTTATAGATTGGCACTATATTTGCCCTTTTCCCATCCTCTGGAATCTCTCCTGTCTTCCATGACTTTTCGAAGATAATTGCTAATGACTCTTGTCTCCTCAGTCAGCTTCATGAGTATTTTAGGATGTATTTCATCAGGCTCTGGTGACTCAAAAACATCTAGCTTGTCCAAGTAATTTTTAACTTGTTCTTTCCTTACTTTAGCTTCATTTCCTACCTCATTTTCACTGGCGTTCACTAAGTTAGACGTCCAGTTGCTACTAACCTTTTCAGTGAAAACTGAAACAAAAAAGTCACTTAGCACTTCTGTCATTTCCACATTTTCTGTTGTTGTTTTTCTCCCCTCATTTAATAATGGGCCTACGCTGTCATTGGTCTTCCTCTTGCTTCTAATGTATTCTTAGAATGTTTTCTTGTTATTCTTTATGTCTCTAGCTACTGTAGCTTAATCTCATTTTGTGCCTTGGCATTTCTAATGTTGTCCCTACATACTCGATTCTTGATGTAAATCTGTGTGTCTCTGTGCACAGCAGCCATATGAGAAATCTATTTTCATTGGGAAGATCTACCTCTGTGTCCATGGCAGATATTGCAAAGTATTCTTGTGGGTAAAGCAGCATTGTAGACACCATTTAGCCAAGCTCCATTCTGTTCTTCTTTGTTTAGAGCTTCTCAGTGACTTTTGTATGTTGGTTTTGGATTGAACACTTTGTGTGGATTTTGTGGTTGCAAACTCTGTGTCCTTGGTTTTACAGAATGCCCAAGGGTAAAGTGACCTTTCCAAAGACTTTTTCAAGCCTGATAGGTGAGGATCAATCTCCAAGATTGAGTGTGAAATAGCTCTATCCTTTATTGATGTAATCTCTCCTGATTTACTGCAGGAAATTACTGAAATGACTAAGTAGTATACCAACACACTGCATAAAATGTCAGGATGACCTCCAAATTACTATGATAAATACCAAAGAAAAAATGTTAGTGCCTGCATGATCAGATTATAGAAATTGAGCACACATCTCAGTTTGCTGAAAATACTGATGAAATGGGAGAAGAAGCGACAACATCAGGTAGCAAAATATCTTAATTCTTGAGTCCAGGCTACTTCTTCTCCCTAAAGTCTATAAAGAAGGAGTTGAGTAGGAGCAGTGCTTTCAGTATTTCCACTCCTACAGCTTCTCCTAAGTCCACTTTTCCAAAATGAGATGTACAAATGCTCATTTGGGACAGCTGAATGACTGGTGAGCTACAGCCTTTAACATCTTGTAAATGCTTATTTTAATATAATCTAATTAGTACCAAATCTTCCAAGAAATGGATGAAAATATTTGTTTGTAAACATAGGTGGAGAGTTTTTTATTTGTCTTTTGAGATTAGGTTAATAAATCCTATTACTATAACAATAAAGGCATTTTACTGAGGAACAAGACTTAGTCTGCAATTTTATTGTGCCTTTCATCCTGAGATCTCAAAGCACTTTGAAAACAGTAGCTAATTAAGCCTCACAATATCCCTCTGCAGAAGGGCATATTTTAAAGCAATCACAGACCCAGTGGGAAAAATATTGAAATTTATTGGACTGGAGATGTAATGAATAATATCTTTTCATATAGTCATTTTTGTCATGCTATGTGTATTTGAAGAGAGAGTTCCTTTATCTGAAAAATGTACAAAGCAGTCATGGAAGGCTACTGCCCCCATGACCAGGCTTGTAGAACATCAGTGGAGGTTTCTTTAGAAAGTATATGGAGTGGTATTGTCCATGCATGTTTGAGTAGGATGTGTATTTCTTTTGGCTAGAGGAAAGTAAAGTACAGTTGTCATGCCCAGATGGAATCTTTGAAATATGCATGTTAGTGGCAGCTGTGTGTGGGAAGACTGACTTGGAGTGTGTTGAGTAGGAGGCTTGTTTACTGTGTTAGTCTTCATGTAGCTACAAAGTTGAGTGGAGAGACAAATGAGGAACACATTTCATGTCCATACATTACTGCCTCACTATGCCAGACAGTTGGCTATTCTAGAAAAACATTATCCCTTTACTTATTAAAAAAAATTGTAAAAGGTTAGTGAATTAATGAAAGAGACTGCTGAGAAAGTATGACAGGCAATTGCTTGGTACCAGTAAATCACCATTTTTAGCAAACTGTTGATCTCGATGTAAAGTCAGTTTAGGAAAGATTCACTATAGTGTTATGGATGTTCCTATTATAATAACAAATTTTTGTCTTTACCCCCATCTTTCTGATGTTATAGGACTCCATCTTTCCTTTTTATATATAATTTCATATTTATCTTATAAAGTTTCCTGTTAACTTGGTTAAGTGTGCATGTGAATTCTGTAGGGATGAACATATTGCTCTGGCAATTTCTTCTGATTATGAATTTCATGCATATTAACATCTATCAACCTTCTTTTTTTTTAGGCTCCAATCCTGCAAACACTTAAGTGTATGCATAAGTGTTTGCATGCTAGAGGCCCTAGTTTATTATAGTTGTTGTTTGTACACTGCAAACAGAATGCAAGGGACTTTCCAAAGAGATATGATTACAAGTTCCCAGCCCCCAAGTTCTCGCAGTCTAGATAGATACATATAAACCAGGGTTGGAAAATATAGGGTACAACAAAAGTAATGCGGTTAAGTGGTAAAGTGGAAGAAGCATCATGTTAATTCAGAGACTCTTACTGGTTTTTTGATTGATTGTTTTTAATTTATGTCTTGTCTTTATGATTTTCAGTCATCTCATTAATTAACACTTTTCAGTGAGGAGTACAAGGGTTTATAGTTTTTTTTCTTTCAAGAATGTTTTCCAAGGCTGCTTTTCAATAATACATTCTTTCACATTCCCATACCAGAGCATGAAATTAATATTTTCTGAATAATTTTGCTTCCCTTCTCAGTTATGTATCCTAAAAAGGACTTTGATTCTATTAAAGAAAATTGGCCTAAAAGAAAATTAGAAGAAAAAGCATATGTTCTAAGTTAATTTAAGCAAAGTTTTATATCTACATCTTCAAGAATTAGAATATTATAAACTTGTATAGAAGTAAATAACGAAAGTATTTGTTAATAAAATATGTTCTTACAAGGCAAGGGACAGAACTGAAACCTTGAAACAGAATGCCTTAAAATCTTAGAATGGGGTCCAGATCTGAACGGGCCCCTATGCAGCGATGGATTGGATCCCAAATTGGAAGCTGAGTTTTATAGTTTGGGTTCAAATAAAGCTGTATGTCTGCTTTCATAGGATTTCAGAAATCTTCCAAGTTCATCTGATCTTGAGAAATTGCTGCCATTTTAATCTGTAACCTCATGAGAGCAGTTTGCAAGACTCTGGGACAGCTGAATCTTGAACCTAAATCCTTTCTCTGATTTAGACCTGAAGCTGACATTAATTTAAAACCTACTCTTGATCTGAACATCCCCTCTAATGGTTAACTTGTAAATTGCTAGGTCTTTGGTTGAAATATGTTTCTTATCTATTTCCAAAGTGTGGAGTACACCTAAAATATTCTATTACTAATCACAATGAGATGTAAACAGAAGTGAAAAATGGAGAAAAGCAGATGGAAGCAATCTTTATACAGCAAAATTCTACAGATTTTCTTTTCTTATGAGCTGTTTGAAGTGCTCTTCACGCTTGTATTTACTTGTATCATTCTTTAAAAATAAACAGGGTTGGTACTTGTATATAATCAGACTTTAGTTTTTAAAAAATTTTTAATAGTGATTTATGGCAACTTGCCTCTACAATGAGGACACAGAATAGCAATGTCAAGAGTCACAGTTAGCTGTCACCAAACATTTAATATCTCCAGTTCTCACTATCTTCAAGACCAGGATATTAAATAAATATCTCAAGGCTAATTTTCCTGGAGCTTTAACAAGCATTGAATTGATCAAAGTGTTAGAACCATCAAAAAGGAAATTTAAGAAGTATTTGTTTCTGTATTGGACAAACACAACATCTTTAGAATAATTCAAACAGAAGATGTTGCTGCAAATGGAGTGTGAAAAAATTATCGGCTTAATTAGTGGTAAACAATCATGGCAGCTAACGGATGTTAGGTGTTTATACTGTTGATTTAATAATACTCCAGATTTTGCTTTTGAGAATTTCACTTTGAGAATTTTGGTTGTTTTATTCTTCTCCTACCTTCTTCAGAATTATCTGAGAATTTAGCCTTATTAATATTTCAACTTCTACAGTACCTTTCATCAAATTTTAGGACCTTTGCCTCACACCTGAGTGCAAAAATAGTACCATTCTGATTTGCTAGTATCTTGCCCTCCTTGTGCACAGCTATAAATGGTAACACAAGGTACAAAGCAATGGAAATTCAGGCATATGATAGATTTAGCCTTACAATACAACCCCATGAGTTAAGTACCAGTTAGTAGTTGTATTTCCCCATTTTACAGTGGACAAAGCTGAGACACAGAGAGGATAACTGGGTTTCCAGATTAAGGTTAGAGTCTGTAGCGGACACCAGAACTCCTGACTCTGCACTCTGTCTACTGGACAATACATCCTCCCCATGACAGGACATTAAAATATTTTATCGTCTATTTATTGTTTTAAAGTTAAGAGGAAGAGCAAGCAGTTGTGATTTAAAAATATGTTTATACATTTTTCAAAGAAGTATAAATGATCCATTTTGAATGTCTTTTGACTGCAGGAAGCATAGTTCAGTGGTTGGAGTGCAAAGTTAGAAGTACTGCTGTCTATTCCAAATTCTGTATCTTTGATGTGTCACCCCAGAAAAATCAGTTAAAACTCTACCTCAGCTTGGGCATCCATGAAATTGGGTTAATGGTAACTATTCATGGGTGGTCTTGTAAGGAGTAATTAATACTGGCTTCTGTACTGCCTTATACCTTGTATTGTCATGAAACGCAATGGGATTTTGGTGCCTAAACTCACTTAGGCTCATTTGAAAATCCCATCTGTAGTGTATTTCTTAGTAATTAAAAAGTTATGTAAATGTTGCTATAATTGCTTATATTTGATATTGCTTATATTGAGAGAGAGAATTTCTACAAAATATTTCTATCTTGGGATGTGCAACATGGCATTAGTGTCAACGTATTTTACCAGATATTCAATGACTGGACATCAAAGTCTGAGTAAAAAAAAAATCCCTATACAGAAGATCCAGTCATGGGCCCTGTTCACCTGTAAACCTTAACGTGGGACATGCATGTTAATTTGGTATCAGGTATGACCACAAAGGGTGGGATTTTCAAAAGCCTTCAGTGTTGGTCTACTTTTGCTGTCATTGAAGTCAGACTCCCCCTGATTTCAGTGGGAGCAGAGTTAGACCTACACTGGGCATTTTTGAAAATCCCTGCCAGACTATATTACACTCCCAAATGAGAGCAAAAATAACTGGGTGGGCCCAAGAGTACAGGTATGTAAGTGTGCAAGTTCAGCATTGGGGGTGCCTGTTGTGCTCTTGAACACATTTAACAGTGGGGCATGTTGAGGGCAGGGTTGTGCCCAGTCCTGCCTAAGTGTGTAAAGAATGGGAAGAAGGAAAGAGAGTTCAAAGAGCCTCCTTCTTCTCTCCCACTTCACCCCATCCCCCCCACCCCACCCATTCATTTGTGTCCTTCTGCTGGGACAGAAAGTGGAGGTTGTTCTTGCAGTTCCCTGAAGGCAAGGGCTGCACAAGCCTAGTGCCACCAAAAGCGCTAGTCTCCCCTAAGAGGGTGTGGGGTCCCCCCTCTCCATACTGGCCAGCAGAACAAGTTCTACACAGGAATGGTGGGGAAGTACCCTCTGCATTCTCTCAAACAGTCCCTAGAATCCATGGTTTCCCTGTGCTTCTAAATGCTGTCCAAATCCATTACACCATTAACTGCTTGAAAAATGAACAGAGCTTCTTAAGGCAAGCCATTAACTTCATATTTCCCCATGCAAGTAGTCTTACAGACACTTGAGTTACAAACATGATGTAAAAGAGCATCATGAAGACGTCTGAATCAGGAGTAGCCAGATGCTGGCACCAAGGCTTAGAAAGGTACAGAATCAAATATCCTCAAGGAAATATCACTGAATAACTTAGTACAACCTGAATGTGAACAGGGAGAGAGAAGAGGTACACAATACTTGAATGAAGGAGATACCTTTATATGGCAGGTAAACAGCAGGACTGTAAAACAAATTACATTTTAAAAATACATGTATAATATATGTTTCTAAATTTTGCTGTTAGTTTCACTGAGGTAAAATCAGATTTTGTCCAACACCAAACATATCAGAACCCTTGGAAGGTCAGCCTTTTGGCTATGTTTGAAAAAACAAAACTATCAGCTTTGCAAAGCAGTCCTGATACATAACTTAAAAATGTATGAACTTTCTGAGAACACACTGACTTATTAATCAGGCAACTGGATGGTAATCAAGTAACCACTTGTCTTCACTCTTCCTGAAGATTCTGGTAATGGATACAAATCCATATGTACAAAGATAGATTGTACTGGTGCTTATGGAAGAGTTGAACCTAGCTAGTCTTTGTTGTCGTTGCATTCATAGCTGTGATAACCAGTTATAGGAAAGGAGAGATGCCTAGAAAAATACTTTGTTTTTATAATGTTTTTCATACTCAAGGTATTTTCAAAGGTATTAATGGAATAATGAAGCAAATATAGTGACTGTATATTATATAATCTTAGGGCTCGATCCTCATCTGATGTACATCCATTGACTTCCTTTGAGAGATTTTGTGTAAAAAGTTTGAAGTCTAAGATGAAGGATCAACAGGGCAGGAATCTATGTAACATCAACACTTCTGAGTGGGTCATCATCATCCGAAATCAAACCTGGGACTTCTGAATTTTAATGCATGACCCTCTCCTGCCCGAGCTAAAAGAGTTAGTTCTGTTCGCCAAAGGCTAGCAGGCTCATTTAATCTCTAGTTAGCCTAGCCACCAGTAGAGGGGGACAGAATGCCACACTAAGCAGGCGTAGTTTACACCTGTTAATACTGCAGAGGTGGTACCATGTATCCATCCAAGTCCTCATTTGGAATTTAAACCTATGATTTCCTGTACTAAAGCCAAAGTGCTACACATGCAAATAACCTCATGTAGTTAAGATTTAGTTGTCAGATGGAAATCACTCCAAGTCCTTCTAGCAATACTTACATTACAGTTCTTGACAGCTAAGAAGGGATACCATAGTCCCTGTTTATCTGGCAAGAACAGAATCTTTCTCCTGTCTGAAAACTAAGACACAATTTTACTACTTAATACATGCACACTAATTCCTTTTCTTTCTGTTGTTACCTGTTAGAACTGTCCCAACATGTTGTCTGTTAGTAATCTCATAGTTGATAATCTTGTTTTCTGGATATGTACTTCACATTACACTCTTATTCAAAACCCCTCAAGGATTTGGATACAGTATGTCTTTGGATTTTATCATCTCCTATCTGCACATAAAACACACTTCATTTTTTCAGTATTCCTTCTTGGTGTCATATCGATCCATATCTAGTTTGAACTAGTTCTAAAAGAATATATTATGTTCTTGTGGGCAAATATGTAATACTGTATTAAACATCAGCTTCCATAAGAGTAATTCAGATACAACAGAATAGAAAGATAGAAACAGGCTGATCCTACATTTTCACTTTCCTGAGACTATAAAAGAGTGGATTCTGTTAGATCTCAGATCTTCTTATCTGATTCTAATTCATGATTCCTATTCAGTTTACCACCTCTATTTTCTTATGTCCCTTGGTTTATGAATTAGATTAGGGAGATTTTATTCAAGGCTTTATCTGCATTGCCAGGGCTCATTCACCATCTCCAAACAGTAGTTTGTTTCTGCTCACCTGAACAGCACTGAAACAGTTGACTCTGTTAACATTTATTTTTGTGATAATAGATGTTGGGGTTACCAAGCAGTTGGTACAAACTGGGCATGTTGCACATCTCAGAGTTATTGTGTCAGATCCTACCCCAAATAAGGCTGCTTCCCATCATTCCTGCTTTGTACCTCTCTCTTAAATGTGGCTTAACTGGCTACATGAGGATTTCCCTGTTGCAACAGACAGATGATGTGGCTAGCTTTGTACCATCCCTCCTTTCAACTCCAGCATAAGGGGTATGGCCGAGGGAAAGGTTACAGCCATTGCTCTGATTTGTGTCAGCGATAGCTCACCGTGAAATAGCCCCTTGAGAGTTGCTGGAACTGGGCATAATTTAGAGCAACCCAGAGACTACTCGAAATTACACCATAGATTGTGGGAATGCAAAGTGGCTTAAATCCACATTTGCCTCCCCTTTTCCTGAGCTGTACTAGCTGACGCTCTGGTACAGCTGAGCATATGTGATATTGTTTCTTGTCTTTGTCTGCAGACTTACTAAGACAAAACCGTATTGGTTTACATTCAGAAGGTTTCTTTGCACCTAAATAGATTAGAAGTGTAATTTTGTTTTAAAAAATAAAATTTTGCAGAAGGTGATTGTATCACCAGAGAATTGCTAGTACGATATAGAATTATGTACAGCCTTCATCCATCCTTTGTCTGAGTTCAGGATGATTAGCCATTTCTTATTAATTTTTTTAAAAGTACTTTAGCAAATGCCCTCTCCCTTCTCTCCCAGATACCTAGTTATGAGGGAAATTTTTTTCCCACTGGCTACAATCTTTGCAAATTGCTTTCCTGTGCATTCCCCTCAAACACTTTAATTTTCTAATTTTAAAAATGAAGTGGAAGAGTTTGGAAATAAGGTGTTCCAAAATCTGTATTGAAAGTAAACTTAAAGTTTAAATGTCTCAAATACAGTGTCTTTTCCCTAAACATGTTTCAGCTTTAGCGACTTGATGAGACTGCTTTATTTTAGATCTCAACATATGATTCCTTGGATTGTAAACTCTTTGAGGCTGGAATAATCTTTTTCATTATGTGTGTATACAGTGCCTGCCACAGTGAGGTTTATTGGAGTTTTAAGGAATACTGCAAGACCAATAATACAAATAACAATTGTAGCCTTGTCTCCGTCAGTGTCTGGCAAGTAGAGCTGGTTGGAAATTTTCCATCTTTTTTTTTTTTTAATGGAAAATGGCTTTTCAGTGAAATGGCTTTTCACATGACCCTATTGTAACCAATTGGGTTTTATTTTGCAGTCCAAGAATTTTTAATAAATGTATTTGCAAATGTAAGCCAAGATCCCATGAAATTATTTAGAACACATAGGCCATGGTTTACTTATTGCAGATCAGGTACAAAATTCAGGAGGTTACCACTGGATGAATTACAGAAATATAGGTAACTGTACATACAAACGCAATGTATTCATTATTCTTGTTTTGTTCCCATGTAGTAGGGCATACTCCCATGTAGTAGGTAATACAACTGTGCATACAATCTACAAATCTGTGAGCTAGGCTCCCTTCTCAGAGTATCACCCACAATATAGTACTCCACCTGCCCCCTATAATAAAAGCATAAGTAATTCTGGCCAAAAATTTTCCAACATGTCCACCTATTTTGGATGCCCAGTTTGAGACTAAGCCTTAAAGCTGGATTTTTCAGAGGTGCCCAGCATTTTTTAAAGTTGGGCCCAAAGGATCTGAATTTCATCATACAAAGGCTGAGGACACCTGAAGTCAAGGGCCACTCTTGAAAATGTGGCACCTGTGCCTTAGCATGATTGTAGTTGTACACCATTACCGGCGAATTCTAGGGTGTGCTAGAATTAGTTGCAGGTTGGTATGTAATCTTACTAGTGGGAAGTCACTCCATAGAGCACACTGAACCCTATCAATCCAGATGATTGAACATAGATTATTGTATTTATTAATTTCTGAAGCAAAGCCATATCCATATGTCTTCAGTTGACTATTCTCCTGCTTGTTAATTACATATTGAAATCTCAGTACTGTTGCCAGCCTGGGTATTGACCTGGGTACAGTACAGTATATGCTCTTTCCGTAGGGTGGAGCTGCACTTTTGATGGATGAAGATCAAATATCCATGTTGATTTTGTTAGCTCCACCATTTGCCTTTGAGACCATGGATCATGAGATGCTCTTGACATGCTTATGGATGATAGTTTTACTCTTAAATGGATTTATCCTATCTCTCAGAGCAATCCTAGAGTATGCCACTGGGCAATAGCTCTGGTTCCTCAAGGGCTCTTTCATCTGGACTTCTTTGGGATCCCATCTTGTCCAACATGTATGTGATGCTATTTAAGGAGGATATGGAGGAAGCATGAATTGAGGTGTCTTCATTACTGTGATGGCTCCGATCTTTACGTTTCCATCACTAACTCAGATGGTGCAGTTGAATGCCTTTCATAGAGTCTGCTTGAGACTGGGGCATGAATGATTATGAGAAGGTTGAGAGACGAGCTAGATGAAACAGAGATGATAATGGTATATTTTAAAAAAACCAATGAGATGATACAGCGAAATAGCTGCCCTTCTGTTTGAGGGAGCCTGTCTGCTATTTGTTACTTGTCTTTGGACATGATTTGCAATTACTGGATGATAAACCTACGTAGTTGAGATGGCTTTTTCTATCTGTGTTTATCGAGAAGATTGCCTGTGTTTTCTTCTTTGTGATGCAGACCTTGCTACGGTGATTCACACCTTTTCACCTTGAGGATGGATTACTGCAATGTTCTCTACTTTGGGCTCTATCTTAAATCCATTTGAAAGCTGAACCTAATGCAAAATGGAGCAGCCTGCTTGTTAAGCACATCTTGCCATGAAGACATTACACTAATGTTTCATGACCTACAGTGGTTGCATCTTGGTTTCCTGTTTGAATTTAAGGTGTTAGATTTCGTCTTATAAAGTTTTAAATGGGCTGGGACCTACCGACTTGAGAGACAGACACTGTTTCTATGCCATATTGCTGCAGCCAAGAGCAACAAATGTGTACCTCAGATGGTATTCTCTTGGTCTAAAAGGGGGCACATAGCAGGGCACTCTCCATAAGTACCTCTTAGCTTTGAAAATTGCTTTCCTTGTTTGTCTGAAATAACTTGAATTTGTTGTCCTCTAGGACATCTTTTTAGGGGGACCTTTAGGGAGAGGAACATTATGTAAGATGAAATTTTGAGGGAAAGGCGTATTGATTTCTTTTTGTTGTTGTAAGAGTGAGCCAGCTGTTGTTGTATATGATTGGCAGTGTTACTGGTCTCTGTCTTTATGGTTATCTGTTTTAAATAATTGTTAAAGGGATTTAGAGTTTAAGATCAATGCCTTCTTTGTTTATTCTATAAGTACAAATAAATACATAAAATGATCTGCAATTGTAAATCATTTGCTTCATAGCCTTTTCCTTTCATAGCTTCTCACCTTAAGTGCATTATTTCAAACTGAAAAGTTTATTTTTATTTCTTTCCTTCTGTGCATTGTTTTCCAGCAACATATTTAACTGATCTGAGCAATGAAAAAGCTGTGCAAGTCAAATGTCCATGTATGTCATTGTGGTTTTAGATATTTTATTTTTAACAATATGTAACCTTTCCATACTTGTCTAAACATCTGCAGTGAAGCCTGTTAATTAGATTGATAGATGACAATGCAATGTAAAATCAACCTATTTCATGTGTAACATTTAGAATCCTGTAAATTAGAGATGGACAAAGTGTGGTAGGACACCTACTCCACGCTTCTATCAGTGAAGGTTCTGTGAGGGAGGAGGAGGAGATGGCTGCTGTTACTTTAGATCAACCCCAGCACCAGAAAAAGTGCAAATGTAGAAGTGCTTAAAAGGGGGAGGAACATCAGAATGATGTGTGGGAAATCCTTTCAGAAGTCCACTCAACTTTTCTGATGCCCTGAATCACTGTTTCAGGGAGGTGAGACTGCCTCTTGCGTACTGTTGTGCATTCTTGTTCTAGGAAGCTGGGAGAAGGGATCCTGCACTGTCAGAAAAAAAGTGAGAGATTGAAATGTATGATACAGTAGTAGTATTGCTGTTCTGGGGGTTTCCATGCATCATTTAATTTATCCAAATAATTGAATTTACAATATGGAAATAAGCGGCATGGTGGATTAGCTTTTAGTAAGATTAGTAAAATTAAGATTAAAATACACTTCACTCATTTTGACCATACGGTTGCTGCACTTTCTTTTGAAATCAATTACCTGGTAAGCTTCTTGTCATCTGTACATTAAGAATAAAAATGCTGCAACTATAGTGTTACACTGTACTTGAATATGCTGTATTCACATTTTCTTTTAAATGAAGTGTGTGTTGTATTTATGAGGCCTATTATAATATCTGTAGTAGGATAAAAAGCTGCTATTCTCACCAACAAGAAATCCCTACCTAAGGCTACAGAAGAAGCCATCACTTTATTTCTGTGTACTTGGGGAGGTTTATGATTGAATGTCAAGCATTTTATAGATCAAAGCAATTTTTATTTCCTATTTTCCTCAGACTGGTTAGCTAATATGATTTCATAGAAAAGACTATAAAACTGAAAGCTGAGATCTTTTAACTTGGAGTGTGTGTGGCTTTTCTGGACTGCAGTTTTATTTCAGTGTTCGGTTCTTATAAAAGGATGTTGATCTGTCCATATTAGATTTACCATATCATTTAACAAATGGGTTATTGGTTTATTAATCCACATAAAGGATAAGTCTCTTGTTAACTTCAACCCCTTAGAAACAGATTTAGGTTAGGCCTTGATGGAGTCTTATAAACATAAATTCTGATGCCAGGTGTAAACTATAAGCCAGATACATGGAACGTGGCACAGCGAGCTGTAAATCGCCTCTCACTATACCGCTAAGGTCCCAAGTCAGTAAAATGTGTTAATTGCAAGGGAATGCAGGCAGTGGGCCAAATTCCCAAGATACACCACGATAGAATGGTCACTGCTAGAATAGTGAGTGGGCCTTCCTCAGGCTATTTATAACTTGCATAAAGGGTTCTATGCCACCCTTGCTCCTAATCACAAGAGGCATCAGAGGTGGGGAGTGAAGTGGTGGGCTGGGGGCAGTTCTTAGTCATAGCTTAGTGCATGATGGCTCTTCTCATAGGGGCTCTGGGAATCAGAATAAACTCTGCTCAGACTTACACTAGGAACTGAGCAGGTTGGCTGCTGTCCCAGAATTTGGCAATTGCAATGGTGGTTTAAAGCCACTTGCGACACCGCCCCAATGTCTCTGTTCCTTGTCTCAAAAGCAGGAAGGGAGGAACTGAGAATTGAAGTCAGTGTTACCACCCTTTCTCAGGGTTCTTGCCATTCACTTTAGTTTGCAGGTGACAAAGAGTACAGAGGTGATACATAATACCAATGTATCTTCCAGGTACCTTAGCATGCCTCTTCCCAGTTCTCTTTGCTTGCTTACTTCCTGGGATGCACTGACTCCCACAAGTAATCCTGCCACAAAGAGAGGTTATGGCTTTTTGCTGTAACCTCTCCTCATCTGAGCAAATCTTTCATCTCTGGCCTGTCCTCCAAAGTTTTCACCAGCATAAAGCCTGGGTGAATTTGGAATACAGGTTTATTCAAAATAACTTAATTTTATATAGCATCTTTTATACACTCTACCTCAAAGCGCTTTATGGACAGAGAGGAAAATAAAAGTAGTGATAGAACAGGAGAAGTAAAATTAACAAGATCTCTACAGTGCTAGCACTGCTGGAAATCCAAATGTTTGCTATTATGAATCAGAGCAGAGCAGTAGGGTGGAAGAGCACAGAAGGTAGGGGCAATGTATAATTAGCAAGCTCTCTGAAGCTGCCACATTTCAGACCTTGTTAATTTTAGTTTGTTGTCACGCTTGGAACAGAGGGGTCAGATAGCTGCCAAGAGCAAAGTGTCAGTGCATTAAATAACATTGGAAGATACAGAAGACCATTCCAGACAGCAGGAACTGCAGAGGAGAAGGATTTTAAAATGACAGTAGCAAGGTTGAGTGTGGAGGGGTAGAAAAGGCCTGTGCTATTTCCATCAACTATCAGAAATTTGGGATTGTTTCTCAGTGTGTGGCTAAGATATTTCTGCCCACATGTATCATGCATAAAATAAGAGAATGTCTGTGTGGGAGGCAGCATGACCTCATGGATAGGGCAGTGACTGGGAGCTGGGACAGCTGGGTCTGCCACTGACTTGCTGTGTGACCTTGGGAAAGTCACTTAATCTCTTTGTGCCTCAGCTTCATCACTTTAAAATGAGGCTAAAGATACTTAATTTCCTTTATAAAGCATTTGAGATCTATACTCGAGAAATGCATTGTAAGACTGAAGTATTTCACCAATTTTTTCATCTGGGTGAATAGCTAAAAGGCTTGGATTACAATGAAATGGCATTATTTTCTTTTCTTTTGAAGGAGAATATTTATGAATGATAAAAAAACAATTAAGTGTTTGATAATTGTGTTCTATTTGACATCTAGACAAAAGAATAATTTAAAAAATATGTAACCCTAACCAGATTTTTAAATCAATATTTTCAGAATTCCTATCACTTTTTTAAAACAGAAATAATATCAGATCCAATAATTTTGACATCATTAAGCAAAGAGCCAGGTTAGGAAAAGAACGGTTTTGTCATATAAAAATGTACTTTATAGAATCAGACATATTAGAAAAGGATTAGCCATTTAAATAGTCACATTTAACAAGACTGTTTTGTTTCCTTATTTCAGTTTTGATTTCCCATGTGTGTGTTTGACTTTTAGAAGAATAAACAAGTTAACATTAGTGTTAACTTTATAAGATAAATGAAGGGCAATTGCATGCAATTAGATTGTCAAACATGTCTGTCTGTCTGTCCCTTTTGTTTGTTTTGAAAGTGATCATTGACATTATGGAATCATGGTCATGACCCAATAGTTAAGGTTGTAACTCAGTACATTACAAAGTGGCATCATTAAAACCAACTCAGAGAGAACCCACTGTTTAACTCAAGCAGATTCCTAAATTTTCTCAAATCACAACGCTGTATTTGCTTAAATGTTAGTGAAGTGTAGTAGCATATTTGAATACAGCAGAAAATGGCTAAACTGCCTTTTGTTAATGCCTTTATAATTTATTCCAAAAACTGTTAGTCTCCTTTCCTTTGTTTTCAAGAAAGTTTTAATAGCAGAGTCCCTTATTAAGGTTTAATTACCAAGACATCCTTACCATTAAAAAAAATTCTACATTTACTAACATGCTGCAAAGGTCCTTCGTAAGTTTCCTTTGGGCTTCTGCCACAGTGTACGAAGGACGTTGCCTTTGGGAAGCAGCTACTCTTATGGTAGACTTGAGTCGCTATTTACTGGTGCAAGCCAGAGCAGCTCTGAGGCCGATTTAACTTGTCCCTAGCATCTTTTTGGGTATGCAGAAATGCAGAGTAAAGTTACTGATGCGCCCCCTCTGCTGCCCCAGATGCACTGAGCATTCCATGGTGGAGACAGTAATACTTACCTACTTGGCTGAACTTTTGTGAGGATTCATTTATGTTCTTCTTCAAGTGCTTGTACATGTGCATTCCAGTATATGTGCACCCTCAGCATGGTTGCCGGAATTTTTTCCCTTAGTGATATCCATTGGGTCAACTCTGGCACCCCCTGGTGCTGCACACTCAGAGCGCCAGTATAAAGGGCCTGCTGACTCTGCACCCCTCAATTTCTTCTTACTGCCCATGACAGTTGCTGGCTTTCCTTTGGTTGCTTCAGCAAACTTCACTTTGGTTTTTCACTGTCTTTCTAATGTAAATAGTTAAGCAGTTGTTTGTTGTTAGTCTGTTTTTAGTTATATTAGTGTTGGACCCTTCCCCTCTCAGTTAGCAAAGTTCATCCATCCCCCAGTGCCAGGGCAAGCCTTGGTCACCTGTGCTTCCTGCGGCAAGTCCATGCCCTTGAACGAGCTGCACTCGATCTGCCTCAAGTGCTTGGAGTCTTGGCCCTGGTCCTCTTCCCAGATGCCAAAGAAGAAAAACAAGAAGCAACTGGAAAGAGGTCGATTCCCGGCACCAATGTCAGCCAGACGCGAGGACTGGGATAGAGTGAGTCTATGCCAGGTCGCTCTTCCACCTTGGCACTGCAACAGCCAGTACTGGCGACTCTGGCATCTACACAGGCTCTGCTGACTCCAGCTCTGGAGGCACTGACCTTAGGCAGGCAACGCGATTCCAGTATCTTTATGGTGCCATCAACTCCTAAAGCGTTCACGGCAACCAGGGACCTCCTTTTGTTGCCTGTGCCTCTGTCTCCAGCAGTGCAGGAATTGGTGCTGTTGAGCGGCAGGGAACCATCTTCCCCCAGCCACCACCCAGTACCCAGACTATTTTCTAAGGGAAAATCCTCCTTGATAGCCTCATCGCAGGATCCACCACCATGGCAGTGATGTCCGGCACCACCGGGGTCCGCACCACACTGGTCACCTTACCAGGACTCCTCGTCATCAGAGTCAGAAGTGGGGTTGTACGGCTCTTGCCCTCCCATCTGTGCCACTCTCTGAGGCACTCCTACTCCACCATAACCCCGAATGCAAGGGTGCCACCAAGTGCATGGCCATTTGGTCCCTGGGGGCCAGCACCCATGCAGTGGCCCTTCTGGAATCCCTAGGGATTCTCCCTGGCCTAGGGCACTCTCTCAAGACACTCTTACTCGGTGGCCTCTGAGAGCAGAGCACAACCAGTACCTCTCTGGGGGATTCCTGATCCCAACTCCAATACTGAACCCAGTACTGGACTTCAAGAGATGGTTCCACGAGTCCTGTCTGAAACAGAAGAGGGATGGAGGCCCCCCAGCTGGCGCTGGCTTCCTCCTCTTCCCGATGAGGCTGTGGTGACGGCTGGCATGTCTCCTCCCCAGGATGATCACAAGACTCACCAGGACTTACTAAAGCGAGTGGCCTCAAATTTGGGCATCCAGGCAGAGGTGGTCAAGGAGTCCTTTCATAGCCTACTGGACATCCTGACTGTGGCGGTCCCCTAAAAGATGGCCCTGCCACTCAATGAGGCTATCATGGATCCAGTTAAGATGCTGTGGCAGACCACTGCATCCCTTCCTTCCACAGCAAAATGTACAGAGCAGAAGTATTTCATGCCAACCAAGTCCTTATATTCACACTGCCCTCTGGGATCCCTAGTAGTTTCTACCACGACAAAAGAGATCGTCAGGGGCAGTCAGGAGCAATGCCTAAAGCGAAGGATCCCAAAAAGCTAGACTTTTATTTGGCAGAAAGGTTGATACTGTGGAAGGGCTGAAGCTTCACATAACAAACCAGCAGGCGCTAATGGGCTGCTATGACTTTAATATGTGGGATGCCATGCAAAAGTTTAAAGATCTGCTCCCTCAAGAAACCAGACAGGAGTTCTCCTCACTGGTCGATGAAGGAAAAACAATAGTGAGGGCCTCCTTACAGGCAGATCTGGATGCAGCTGACCTTCCAGGATTTCCCTTTTGAAGGATCCTCGCTCTTCTCGGACCAAACTGATGCTTAGCTCCATGGGCTTAAGGATTCCGGGACAACCTTGAAGTCCCTGGGATTGTATACCTCAGTGGCTTCTAGGAAATGTTACAGGCCCCAGCAGGCCGGCCAGTACTTTGCCCCAGCAGCCTGGCAGGACCCACAGAGGAGAAAGAACAGGACAGTTAGGCATAGGCCTCCTCTTCCAACTTCCACCTTTGGTCCGATGCAAGCCATTCCCAGGCATCCTCAAAGCACTCCTTTTGACGGGATGCTCAAAGTCGACAGACCAACCCCCGTGATATCAGATCCATTTACCTGTCCGTTTTTGGACCGTCTGTCCCATTTCTTCAGTGCCTGGGCCCACATCACTTTGGACCACTGGGTGCTGAACATGGTAGAATTGGGATGCACCCTCCCGTTTGTGTCTATCACACCTTCCTACCCTCCCAAGACCACAGTCAGCTGCTCCATCCAAACCTCAGCTCCCTCCATCTGATGGCCTGGAGCTCCATAGCTGAAGCCAAAAAAGCAGGTGTGTGTGAGCAGGGCTGTAAAGTCCTACTAGGTAGTAGGAAGCCCTCCACCAGGATCGCTTACCTTGCACAATGGAAGCTGTTCTCCATCTGGTCTTTTTGGCATAGAGTTTTGCCCTTGCATTCCTCTTTGCAGCTTATTTTGGAGTACCTATTACATCTGAAAGAACAACATTTGACTGTTTCTTTGATCAAAGTCCACCTTGCAGTGATTTAGGCCTTCCATCCCCCAGTTGACAACTGGTCCATCTCCTCACATGAGATGGTTATCAATTTCCTTAAAGGCCTAGAGAGTTTGTCCCCCCAGGTTAGGGATCCCATTCCTAAACTTCATCTCATCAAGGCCTCCATCTGAGCCACTGGCAAAATTCTTGTTAGTTCACCTCTCCTGGTACATAGCATTTTTAGTGGCCATCACCTTGGCCAAATGGGTTCTGGGGATTTGTCAGCGCCCCTGTATATGATTTTCTTTAAGTATAAGGTGCAGTTGCATCACCCAGCTTTCCTCCCAAAAGTGATTATGCAGTTTCACTGCAGTCGAGCAATCTTCCTATCAGTGTTCTTCCTGAAACTGCATTTGAACAAGGAGGAACAATGCCTACACTCTCTAGATGTTAGACGGCATTCTATACACAAAGGACAAAGCCGTTCCATGGATCTACTCAACTATTCATAGTGATAGCACGGGATGAAAGATCTCCCTATCTCCACTCAGAGAATCTCATCCTGGATCACATCGTGCATTTGCACACGTTCTGAGCGTGTTACACCTCCAGCTAACCTGACTGATCATTCCACAAGATTGCAGGCCTCCTCTGCTGCTTCACCAGCACAAGTACCTATTCTGGACACCTGCAGAGTGGCAACCCAGCCATTGGTGCACACATTCTCGACTTTGCCATCACCCAGCAGGCCAGAGACAATGCCAGCTTTGGCTGAGTGGTGTGGCAGTCAGCATGTTCATGAATTCCGAGCCCACCTCCTATACAACTGCTTGGGAGTCACCTAAATTGGAAAGGACATGTGCAAGCACTCGAAAAAGAAAAAATGGTTACTACCCTTTCTGTAACTGTTGTTCTTCGATGTGTTGCACATGTCCATTCTGAGACCTGCTCCCCCTCCCTTCTTGTTGCAGTCAGCTGGTAAAGAAGGAACTAAGGGGGCACAAGGTTGGGAGGATCCTTTATACTGGTACTATGGGTACACAACACCAGGAAGCTCCAGAGCCAACCTGGGGGATCCCACTAGGGGAAAAAATTCCAGTCACTGTGCTCAGAGTTGGCACACACCTCCATGTGCAACATGTCTCAAAGAACAGTTAGCAATTGTGGGTTTGTTTGTTTTTTATAGTGCTTTGAAAATGGACAGGTGAAAATATTTCTTTGATTTTTTCCAGCTTTGGTTCTGTAATTTTCAGAAGACAGTATTTCTTTTCATGCTTCCAGGGCTGTCACAACATTACTGAGATTCATCAATCTTGGTCATTTCTGAATGCAATATGACTGACACATCCAGGATTGAAAAGTCACCAGTTAAAAAATAGCAGTTTCCCTCTTGATTTTAAAAAAGTAAACATATTAAATCATTCTCACTTTTGAAAAAAATGTGTTTTGTTTTATTTTCAACTGTTCTCTACCAAAATGATTTATACCCGGTGGCTTTCAGCTAGTTGTTTTAAATGTTCAAAGAGCAGAAGGAAGACTGAGTGTGGGGGGAGGGGAAGTTACCAGTAACTCTTGAATGATTCCTCTTCAATCAAATGTATTTATTTTTGGGAGTAAATAATTTACTTGTCAAGTTTTAGGGACTTTCCAGTCACCAGAAACCTTATCCTGAAGCCCAGTTTAGTACAGACAGCTGCATGCATGTCTTTTTACCCTACTTAACTAGCTAACCCAAACATTGCTTAGAGTGCTGCATTTCCTACTGATTGCTGAGCACTGCTGTGGAGACACTACCAAGCATGCAGAAAAGTGTAAAATTAGCATTTAAGCCAAAATAATTGCATAACTTTCTGTACAGAGTTTAATACTAATAAGATTAAGTTTTAGCAAAGAAAAACATAAGACATAATCTAATAAAATCAAAATACATTCTGAATAAACTATATTACACATGTTTGCTGACTGGATGATATAAATGTAATTAAATTATACTGTCTTATAAACAGGATATTGTAGGTAGTAATGGCAGCTTTTGGACATACAGTGCAAGAAAACAAGGGGGGAAATGGGGATTATTACCAAATGAATTTAGTCAAAGTTACTTAAAATCAAAAGCTAAAATGAAAATTGAATTGTAGTTTCTTAAATGCATGTACAAGTGAATTTCATGTTTCCTTATATTGGGTGAGGTAAACTAAAAGGAGACATCTAAAATTGAAAAAAAAAATCTGTTTTTCTGGAGGTCAGAGGTTGGAATGTGTGTGTGTGGGGAGAGTGACACAAGTAGAAATAATTGCAAAGATTTCAGAATATGTAGCACTCTCCATTTTCAGCATCTGGTCAAATTCTGATTTATATTGCTGTGATATACTGAATGTTTGTCCATTCTATCTCCTCATACACCACATAGTAGAAGATTCCAGGCTGTTAGCACTTCTGAACCAGATGGCATATACTTCTGTCATTTTGAGATCATGCTGGAAATGCTATCTATGCAAAACAGCTGAGAAGTAGCACTTTGAAATCAGTTTTTCAGTAGTTACATAGCTGTTGATATTTATGAGTTATCATTAATTTTTAGCCATTAATTTTTTTCTTGAGTTTTATTTACAGATGAGAATAAGTATACTAAATGTAATATTGACCCTACGCCCCCACCACCACCCCTTCCACCCCCACTGGATTTCTAAGGATTCTTTGACAGTTTACCTAACTCAAGCACAGTCCCATAGCATCAAAGAATTTTACAGGGTTTTGAAAAAAATATTAACTATGTTACAGAAACTGCTTTTAAAACTGCATTAGTAGAGCCACACAGTCTCTCTGGTAAGTAGAGCCTCACAGTCTCTCTGGTAAGTGTGTCATAACATATCCAACATGGTTCTTGAGAGGTAGTGAACTATGGTAAGGCAGAATAGTGTTTCAGACTAAGGCCTAAATGCACAAAAGGAAATAGGCACCTACCGTGTTTCCCCGAAAATAAGACCTACCCCAAAAATAAGCCCTAGCATGATTTTTCAGGATTTTTGGAGTATGCTTGAAATATAAACCCTACTCCAAAAATAAGCCCTAGTTACAGTTTACAAGTGGTTCACAAGTAAAGGTCCCCATACACTTTACACTCATGTCAGCCAAACCCGCCACTCGCGGCGAATTCGGCCGTCAGTGTAAAGTGTATGGGGCTTACCCCTCCCCTCCCCATAGAGAACACAGGAACGCTCGGCCGTGCTGAACGTTCCTGTGTATGGAAAGGACGGGAGAGATAACTGTCGGCCGAACGATCGTTCAAATCAATAACCATCACACAACAATTGTTGACTAAGCCAATGTCTTCTCCTTCATAACAAAAATCTAGTGGGACTGCAGTATAATTTTATCAGCTTACTTTTAAATCAAGCCTTATCTGTGATCCCACTCTGTCTCTTGCCACCTTGTGACTGCTTGGAATCATACCGTGTTTCCCCGAAAATAAGACATCCCCTGAAAATAAGCCCTAACCCAGGGATGTCAAACTCAAATACACAGTGGGCCAAAATTAAAAACTTGGACAAAGTCGCGGGCCAACCTTTATATTTATTGAAAAAATGTCTACAATTGAGGAAGTTTTTCCTTCTCATCAAATATAACGATGAACCTTTTCATATGGAAACAAACTTAAGTTTTGCTTAAACATTGAATCTGGAACAAGCAAAGCTTAATACTATAAACACATGTGAAATCGGTGCATGCGCTGTCTACCGGTGGGCCAGCTCTAGTAGACAATTGGTATTTTCTCGTGGGCCAAATATAATTACACTGTGGGCCAGATTTGGCCCGCGGGCCTGAGTTTGACCTCTATGCCCTAACCCATCTTTCAGAGCAAAAAATAATATAAGACCCTGTCTTATTTTCGGAGAAACACGGTAACTCCTTATTTTAGGCTCTCAGGCCCTGGTTTCAGCACAACTCTCGCTTCCCTTGCCAAATCCTGTAGGCACCAAAACTCACTTGGCACCTAACTTATTACAGAATTCCATATTTTTAGAAGGCTAACCATGACTGTGGCATTTGAGCACCTTCCATGAAAGATAACACACAATATATCTCTCTAACAGCTCTACTGGCAAAAATAAGTTTAAAGTTATTGTTGGGTTATTGTTGGATCCTCCAACCAGAGCTCCCCTGGATGGTGCCTTGGGTGGGGCAATAGTCCTTGTAGCTTCTCAGCCCACCAGGTTTCAGTAGGCTTTGGGTGGAGACCAGGATGTGGTGGCTGTCTGAGGATTCATGGGCCTGGGTTCAAGACCCAGGATATCTCTCTGTGCCGCATTTTGTGTTGTAAAAACACCTGCCACATTGTGGGACCTACTGAAAACAAGTAAAAAATAATAAATCATCCAAAATGCCTCTTGGGACTCTAATCTGTGTGGAGGCACATTGGCCTCATGGGCTCTGGTTTAACAGCACATCATGAGCCACTTACTAGATTAACTAGAATGCTGCTGCTCTTTCATCTTTGGCTCTTAATTAACAAGGTTCTTCCCCATTCCTTGCAGGTTAGAAAAAGGTGACAACAAGTAATTTCCAGTAATTTTTGTAAGTTTTTGAATCCCTATAATTTAATTTAATTATATATTTACTGTTCTTCTTTTATATGGCAAACTGAAAAATAACATTAAAGGACGATGTCCAAGTTTGTCATCCAAGAAGATGGCAGATGGGGGGAAAATGGCAACCTTCATACACCATCCTCCCTGTTAAGGGCTTTCACCATCAACATGGTGACCAAACACTGACAGACGGCCTCTCTGTGTAAAAAGCAACTTAAGTGACAGTCTCAAACAGTATGGTCCTTTTCGGGCAACCATTGAAAAAGAAAACAGAAGCTCATGCCACCTCAACAAGAAGGCTTCTCTCCTGCAAAATTTAGTAGTATTGAACTGATGCTTGACATATATTTAAATAACATTTTATGGATTTGTGCTTACATTTTTATTTTCAAGTTTTATTTAATTTCATGTTTTTATTGTCCATGAACGCCGTGTATTTGTCTGTGTTATAACCCACAATTCTCATGGGCTCAGTCCCATTCCACAATATAGCTCTCAAGCATCCATTATCCAGTTTGTTTGTTCCCCAAGTTACAAAAGAGACAGAGATGGAAAATGAGCTGAGAAGAATGCAAAAATAACATGGACACAGGAAGTAGTGGAGGAATCAGTAGCTATGGACAAGAAGGAACAGTAGCTTGAGGCAGGCAAGAGTGGTACCAGCCCTAGCAAACAATTGAGGCCCAAGACTGCCTTCTTTAAACACAGAGTAGCCCGATGTCAAAACCACTTAGTTACCCTTGGTTTACCTGAATGTGCTCAAGATATTGAACTTTGGAGAGTATTGCTGTTGTAGGTCACTGAATGTCTACACATTCCCCTGAACATATAGACAGTAAAACAAGCATGGTCCCAGTACACTAGTTCCAGTCAATCACATTTACAGTAGCCAAACAGACAAATAGTCTGGCCTAAATGACTTCAATGTGTCTTAAACCACACTATCATCCTAACTGCTCAAGCATAATATATGTTCACAACACCAAATTATTTTACTGATCCATTATGTCAAAAACCCGAAAGAATGAAAACAACAGTGCTAGGAGGTGACAAGGAATGTAACAGATAATTTGAGGTAATAAATCATATTGGTGGGTTTTCCAAAGGAAAATTAAACCATGACTTTGGCAAACTCTAAAAAGTGTAATTTATGTGGACTGACAGATCCCCAGCAATTTGTTTTTGCATGCTAGTAAAGCTAAACTTTTGTTCTATTGTTCCTAACTGCTTGTCTGAGAAGAGAGAGTAATTACAAATTCACATAAGGCTGCCTTCAAGGGACAACTTGTTCAGATGCTGACAATATGCGGGAATCGCTGATGGAATGCCCAAAACTTTGGAGATATGAATTATATTCTCAGAAAATGAACTATAGCCACAAACTCATAATTATGAATTATGAATGCATAAATGCATTCTTCCCCTTTTGCACTGGAAACTTACCTGTAAGTAAACTGGGAGGTATTATTACATGTTAATTTTATGCACAACTAGGGCCATTTCTGGAATGTATAAAGGCAATTTCATTCATTTTGTCAATTCCTTACTTTTGTTTCTTGACTGCTACTGCATGTTTATTCTACCAAATGGACCTGTATTCCCTTTTCCTGTGCTCTATTCAGAGGTTGTTCACAGGCTACCAGTATCTCTCTCTCTATATGGATGAGATCCAGACTTTGCAAATTAAAAAAAAAATGTAAAAGTTTGCCTGCATTTTGCAATATTTAGATTAAGAGGGATGCTTTTGGTGGAATCTCACAATTATTGCTTGACTCGCCAGAAAAATAAAACATATTCTTCCTTTATCATTTTGTGGCTACTCCACTTAGAATTATGGTCAGATTTTTTAAAGTTGGCTTCTGTTTTGAAATTATCTTCTTTAATCTGTGATAGCAGCAAGGTATTTCTGTGGGCATTGTTTAGGAGGAAGTATCTAGTTCTCCTTTATGTACTTGTAACTTTTACAAATATTATAGCAAATTTACACTGGAGGGAGCATAGGCCCTAAAAACTTGTTTCATAGTGTAACCCACTGTGCTGTGCCATGCATCTCCTATGCCTGATCCCAGAGGATAGTAACCTGTTATAGTCCCCACCTACAGAGATTGACACTGTAATTCATGCTATACAGACTCATATTTTCAGCTCTGGAGGTCCTCAGTTCAATCCCCAATGCTGGCCAGGATGGTAGTTGTCACTTTAGCACTTCTTATGCATTGTATGTAGGGAAGAAAGCAACTAGCTAATACGTGTGTGATATTTGTATGGGGGTGCTAGGGAAGTTTTCTCCTTAAACTCTAAAGTATTTGTTCCTTGGCTTTGAATGTTTGGTAACTCTGTAGTCAGGAAATGTATTTTTCCTTCCTGTCTATGTTTTTCTGTAGTTTACATTGTTAGTTGTTAACTTTATCATTATACATTATTCCTCATACAATTTTGCAATCTATGGGTAGCGTCCGTCCCTTAAGTAGTTTCACAAATTAATCATTATACACTATGATATCATTACATTTTCCCACATGTAATTTTGTCCTCAGAGCAGAATAACTGAGAGAAACAGTTCAGTTTATGACTGATTAGAGAATGTACAATTTCAGTTCTTTTTGAAAGTGTGGGAGTTTCTGGTTATGTTACTTTCGCTAGATCTCATTTCTGGAAATCATAGTTAGATCTGCAAACAAACTCGTGGGATGAGATCACTCATTCAAACCTTACCAGTGCAGTATCGGACCCTACAGTATATTGAACATTTTGTCCATTCTAACTTTGAATGACTCAAGCAATGAGGCTTCGACCGCTTCCTCTGGAAGACTATTCCATGGTCTAATAGATATCACAGTTAAGAAGTATTCCCTGGTACTCATTCTAAATTTTCTTATGCTCAGATTCATCTCATTATTTGTAGTTATACTTCTCTAGACCTCCCTTAACAAGACCTTTTCATTTCCTGATACTTATACCTTTGAGTAAATTGTAGATGGTTAATATATCTCTTGTTTGGTCATCATTTGGCCAAAGTAAAACACTTTTAGCTGTCGTAGTCTTTCCGTATAAGCAGGCCATCTGATTGCAGGGGTATTTTTGGTTAAATTCTGGTTTAAAAGAAACAAAGAGGGGAAAATGCATTAGCATCATGGAGCTCTGGGGGACCCAAAATTTTATTTTGAGAATCAAAATGTTTAGGATTTTTGAGTTTTAAATAGAAGTTGATAGTTTCTCCAAAGAACTTTTTTAAAAATGTCTAACTCTAACAACGTGTCATGTATCATGGCTGGCATTATCAGTGCATGTTTTGGAATGTTAATTCATCTCTGTTCTGCACTAGTTTTTAAGAAAAATGTGTGCATGTACAGTATGTGGAGAGGGAGCTGTGGCAGCAGCAGGAGCACAAGCTGTTCCTTTATTGTGGTGATGACACAGGATGCTCAATGGCTGTTTGAAGGCCTGTTGTTTGCTAACTTACAGCCAATAGTGAAAAAATTGAGCTTCTGGCCTTCTGCAATATCATCACCAAACAGTTCAGGTATGATAGCCAGATGAGGAAAAAATGGAGGGGAGGATTCTGGGGGTAGAAATAATTTTTTCATGTTAAATCCCAACAACCAAGCCCTAATTTTACTCAGTCCCTCCAGCCATTTTATCATTTATGTTATACTTTTCTGAATTCCCTCTATCTGGTATCAACATGCCCAGAAATACATACATTATTGTAAGTGTTGTCTCGCTTGGTTTTTTGTTTTTGTTTTTTCCCTTCCATGTTGCAAGTTCATATCCACAATCATCCTTACGGAATTCTTTTTATCATTACTATTTGCTATGGTGCTAATTCTGCCAAGACTTGTGCACATATTTAATGATACTTTGCAGGATCTGGACCTAAGTATTTTCTTCCTATTGAATATTACAATGCTTAGCGCTTTCATAACACTGTTCATAACAGTTATGTTCATAACATAACATAACATAAACATGAACTAATAATCCTCATATTGGAATCTTCATGCTGAGTAAATATTACCATCCACATTTTATAGACTGGTAAAATTGAGAGGTTAAGTGACTTTCCCAAAGTGACACGATGAGCTAAGATTTCATTTGCAGAGTTCCTTGATGACAATCCAATACTCTGTTCCTTATCTATGGTCCCAATTCTGTGAAACACTTAAAAACGTGCTTAGCTTTAAGAACACACCTAAGTACTTGGCTGAATCAGAGTCTTTATCTGTATCTATATTGCACCTGATGACCTATGTATCTATAGTCTTCAAGATTGGATTTTATTTCCATGCAGGTTATCCAGGCTGTCTTTTTTGGGATTTGCGTATTGACTGATCTCTCCAGTCTTCTCACCAAAGGAAGTGACAGCCAAGAACAAGAAAGACAGTTAAAAAAGCTCATTTCCCTCCGTGACTGGATGATGGCTGTTTTAGCCTTCCCTGTTGGAGTTGTAAGTATGGTGCTAAGCCATTAATTTCACTTACAAGCAGGGTGCATCGTGTAACTTGTTCATTTTTTCCTGGCTGTAAAGAGATTGATGTTCTTAGCAAAACAGATGGATGACTGGAAAAAAAGGGGGAAATAGGAGCACAGTTTTGCACAATTTAGTTATCCTGAAGATAACTGCTAATTACTGAATATTTTTTCATTTCATTTAAAAAAAATAATCCACTCCTGTGGCATCTGGATGCATGACATAAATGAAATATACCTACATATTAGGGTCTTGATCCTGTAAATCATTGCAAATGTGACATGGGCCAGCATGTAGACTATTTAGGAGTCAACCTGGATTCTTTCTATATTGCATATCACCACCAGTAATAGATGTTCTGCCTTCCATGGGTTTGCATAGTTGTAATGGACTGGAGTTTGCCATTCAGTTCTGTTTATGATGCAAAAGAAAGAATAGAGTCTAGCACTCTACTCTCCCTGTTAGCTCTGCTGGCTTTTCAGAGCTAAGAGGAGTAAAAACATGTTTTTGTCATTAAGGTGCATTAATTTGTCTCTTGAGTACACAGAGGAAGCAGAGTAAAAAGGCATTTATGAGTACTTTTCAGAGTAAAGCTGCCCTTTTGCAGCACTGAAACCAATGGGACTGTTGTCATTGACTCCAGTGGAGCAGGACTGGACATTGACAACTCAAATTGCCAGGGCTTTCCACCCAAACTTGGCCCAGGTTTGTTCAAATTTGGCCCAGGTTTGTTCAAAACTTGGATTAGGTTAGCAAAAGGATTGTGAAACTTTCAATAAACATGGACCCAAGTTTTCAAGCAGTAATGAAACTGGAAACATGCCTCATTTTTGGTTTCATTATGAAAGTTTGCCTGTTCTAACTGCAACTCTGTGAACTACTGTTCTTCTTGTCCTGGTGGGTCTTCTAGCTAACTGTATGAGATCTCATAGTTGACATTATTTCATAACAACTAAGCATCTATTGTAACTTTGCAGTTTTTAACATTCTAATGTACAATATCAAATTTTATATGATTGGGCAGGCTTTGTTAAAATGCTTTATGTTTTACAGTCCAGTCCATGAAGAAATACAGAATACTCGTTCAAGGTTATAAAATATAAAACACATTTACAGCTCTGAACAGGTGTTCTCTTCCCCAAACACCCAATTGGTATCCTTAACTTACTCTGCTTACTAGCCACTGCTAAGGTAACTGCTGCCATTCATGTCATAACACATAAGAAACACACAACAATAATTAATTTTTTTAAAGGAAAATAAACAGGCTTGCAAATTGTTATTTTTATATGTATATTTTGAGGAAGATTGGGAGTTATGTAGTAGTTGTGATTCTGACTGATAACAGATGCTTTTCCCCTGTGTTACTAGAAAAGAGAAAGTCTATTAAGAACAAAATGACATTATATTAAAGTTTTTAAGTGATTTTTAAAAAAATCCACAATATAAGCTTTTACATACATCAAAAGACAAATTTGCTTGCCTTTTCTGGCCCTCTCGCCAGCTATTCAATATCCACAATGCCACTTATGATACCCTGTTTCTCTCTCCTCTGTTTTAACTCTCTGCTGACTTTTGTGTACTCCTTCAGTACATCCTCCCCTCTTTCCAGCCCTGAAACTTTTCAAGACTGTTTGGGGCCTCATGGGAGGACATTAGCTACAACTTCTGTTGGAATAACAGCAGTTTCTGAGCATCCTCAGTTACGTCTATTTCTTCCACTAGTTACTTGTTTTGCCATCTGTGAATGCTAGAAAGCACTGTGAGCCATAGTACCATTTCCTAAATTAACTCTCTAAATTAACCAGTTCCCAGGGGACACCCTTTATATTTGGGAATTAGCTAGTTTCCTAAGGGTTAAAAGACAAACATTTCTTGTATTGTCGAAGTAAAACCAGAAAATAACTAGCTAAGTACTTTGTTAAAAATAGTCTCTTTTTCTAAAGGTGACCTCCAGATAGGGAAGCAAATGGCTTTTCTGCATTTTTTCCTCTTAATTTTGTACAAAGAAAGACTAAAAAGATTTTGTTGTTCCTCTGCCTCCTGGCTGCTGGGAGGCAAACAGTAGAGCTTCAGAATATAACACTGGCCACTGCAGCCAGCCTCAGGCTTGCTTTTCTGAACGTCTGGTCCCTCACCAATTCTCTGTCCCTCCTGAAACCTGATCCTCTTTCTCCTATTCATCATACAGTACTACAGTTACTACTCACGGTGGTGTTAAGCAGTAGGGAGAGGGATGGCAAAATGTAGGGTGGCAGGATCTGGCACATTCACTTAAATGGGACTACTTGTAGAATAAGGCACTATTCAGTGTGATTAAGAAGTGCCCAGAGGTAGCAAAAGTCTAATGCCTATACTGTTCTGCAAGGACAGTTTTTATGTTTAAGAAAACATGCAGTGAGGTCTTTATATGTCAGAGGCTGTAGAGAAATTATTATTCACCAGAGTGTCTGCAGAGAAAAATTAAAATTCCTTAACTTCCCCTATTCTCCCAACAGTTTCCTCCCTACATAAAGCAGTGTTTGAAAATGGATTTCCTTGACAAACGCCCAAACAACTCTCTACAGGGCTTCTCGGTGGTTTATATTAGAGACGTGGGAATCCCAAAATAGAAAATTAAATAGATATGAATAAAATGCTAATTGGTTTCCGATTGAAACGGGAGCGGTCATGCTTAAATATGTATTAGTTGCCATACACATATAAATTAGTGTTACATAAATATTCTATATTATTCTGTGCTTTTTATATGTGGGGATCTACAATCCTTACGAGGCCCTGAGGCCTGGGATGGGAAGTTACAGTGCTAGGCCCCAAGGACGTGAGAGTTAGATAAGGTTGCCTAGGCAGGTGGAAGCCGGCCAAGGACGGCGGACACCTCCCTTTCTTCTTTCTTAGCTCAGTGTCCAGGAGGTAAACAGAATAATAATTAGGCAGCTGTGGGAAATGTTAAGCTATCCATGAGAATCAGCTTGTGCTTGTGCTGTGTGTATGCTTGTAACTTTTAACCAATCAGTAACTGCAAGAAGAGGATGTGAGCAGTGCATGAAGTATTATATAAGATGGCTTTTGCCCTGGAATAAACGACTTGGCTTGCAATCATATTGGTCGTTGTGCTTTGTCTGGCCCGCATGAACCCAAAATCCATGGTGTCCCTGGCGGATGAAAAGAAGCCGGGGGCAGACTGGGGACTCCAGGTTGACTAAGACGCAACATTTATAGGGAATAATGCATACACTGGGATAAAAGTTTTTCCAGGCAAAATTGGTTTCTGAGAATTATCCTAAATATTTGGCTCTCAGTTTTCTGCTTTCTAAAGTTTTCAAGATGGATTGTTCTGAAAAATAGATGAGAAAACAGGTTTCCACTCCCAGGACAAACAGTGATGTGGGGGAGAGGGGAGGCCAGGAAACGCTAATAAAATACAGCTTTTATTTATAGTATCTCGTAAATAAGTATCACAGTTAAGCCATCTGGGTAGCCTAGTCACCATCCTCCTCCCTCCCCACAAAAAAACAAAACAAAAACCACTGAAACAAAACACAAAACAACGGAAGCAATAGCCAGAGGATATGCAAAATCTCCTTGGGTGGTTTTGCAGCAAATCAAACCTTGCCTCTCTTGTGTGATGTTACTATATCTCTCCAGCTGCTCAAATGAAACAGGAGCTCTTTTAGGAGCATCAAAAAAAAATAAACAGGAGCTTGTTAGAAGGAACCAATAACCGCCGCTGACTACCTTGTTGTCCTTTTTAATAAGACTTTTAATGATGGATTTTGTGTTTTTATTTAATTACACCAGAGAATAATGGCAATTTTGCTATTCTTACTCATATTGAGTAATAGCTTATTCCATGAATAGTCCCATTGGACAACATTTTGATACCTTTACTCCAGATAAGTAGCACCTTATGGTACTATTCACAGTGAATAAGAGTATCAGAACTGGGTCCATTAAATTAATGGTACTGTTTGCATACTAAAGTATTGCTCAAAAGATCTGATTCCTATTTATTCTAAGTTCACTTTCCACCAACCTAGCACTGTACATTGGCCGTAAATTGACAGTGAATTACACTAGTAGAGCAATGTGAAGTGGCCTTAGTGGGCCTATGAATGTATCTCAGAGTGAGTAATGGCATAAGAGTGGCAGAATTTGTACCAATGTTTTTAGCTTTTCTCTCTTGTTTTCTATTTGTTTGTCACAGTTCACAAAGTCTGCTAAGTTTTCATGGCTAATTCAGTGTTTTAAGTAAACTGTATATGGCAATATCAATTTTCTTGTAATTCATGTAGTAGAAGAAGGTGAATAAAATAGGCATATCTATATGATTAAAATTGTGCTTTTGGATGTTCAGGAGCTCAGTCTCTTCCTACATGTATATAAATACCCTTTTCCTCTGTCCTTCTCATTTCAATAATCATAAACAAACTTTCACATGCTTATAATTTATCTTAGGATATGCTGTAGTTGGATTTGTAAAAATTTATTTTTGCCATATACACAGTTGACCTATTATGTATTTGCCAGAGGAAAGCTTGAAAGATCACTTCTGCCAAACCTAACTAGTAGTCATTCTGTCTTAGAGGCCATGCATGGAACAGCTCTGCAGGTCTTCTGGATGTTTTAAATCCTCTTCCCCCGTCTTCTAAGTCTAAGAAAATTACTGCAGATATTTGCAAGACTGTCCCCATGTAACCTGTTCTCCCCCACAGAACCTATGTCCTAGTCTGATATTTTGCCATCAGGAGTGGCCAATGCCAGATGCTCCAGACAAAAGCTTAAAACTCTAATTGTGCAGTTCTTTCCTGTGGAGGAAATTCCTTCCTGTAACAAGATGACTTGTCCCTTATTGGCTGGAGGGCCTGAGGTTAGCCAACCCTGATTACTAAAGAGGTGCACCTAGGTTAGATCAGGAAATTCCCTATAAAAGGCAGCGAGTGGCTGCAATGAAGGAAGCAAGAAGCTATGACAGAGTCTGCAGAGAATGAGGAAAGGCTCCTGCAGAGAAAACACTGAGAGAAGAGGAATTACAGCAGGCAGTGACACCTGGCAAAGTTCCAGTCTAAGCAGGGTTGAGACTGCAAAGCCCTCAGGCAGGAAGGCGAGGGGAGGAGGAGGAAGAGAAACCTTCTGTTATGTGGACATATGAATGGACTTTGTTTGAGATTTTGGGCTTTATTGCAATTTATTGTATATTAGTAAACCCAGGCTCCAAATAGGGGTATTTTGTACCAAGAAAATGCCTGAAATGAAGTTTTATTTTAACTGTACAGGAGGGGAAACTGAAGTAGGCTGTCTGAAGTAGCATAACCCAGGGCCATGAGGGGACGCATTGGAGGTGTGCGGCCCACTACACTTCCCAATTCCTCAACTCCTGCCCTTTGTTACTTTTTTGATAGGCCTTTATCAAATGCAATTGGGTGTATTGTCAGTGGGTGTAAATAGGCGTAGCTCCACTGAACCCAATGCTATGCTAGTTTACATCAGGTGGGGATTGTCACAGGTATATAGTGCCTTTCATCCTGAAGGATCCCAAAGATCCTCACAAACAATACACACATAGCACCACCTTACTACAGCCATCTCAGAGATAGTCAGAAAGCTTACATCAAATTGCACAACAATGTCTAGAGAAGAAATTTTGCCCAAGGTCACAGGAGAAAATCTTTACTCTTGCAAAAAGCTCCAGCAGGTCTTTTTGTCCATGTGGAACAGATAGGGCATCCATTTTCCCCTAAAAACCATCCAGGAAATGAGTGAAACTTAATTGTACAGGTTATCCAGAAACAAAAGTACACAACAAAAAAACCCAACAAATTCTGTTATGTTCAGTTTTTTGGTTGGGTGCACATAAACAGCAAATTACACAGTTGTTCTTTTTGTTGGCTTACCTCTATAAGTTTGTTTTTGCTTCCATTTCTGTTGTTTTTACTAATGCCCACTGTTGTTTCTCCTTTTGAATCATCAATAATTTCCTGACTCATGCTTTAAAATTTACCCCTCACTAGTATCTCATGCTCTTTTTGTGTTGTTGCTTTCTGACATTTTAAAGGTGAGGGGGAAATTGAGTAATGTTTTTTTCTGAAGTGGGAGAAGAAAATTGTTTCTTGGGCCTTACTAACACTTTTGCTGCTACTGTGTATTGTTTAATGATATTACGGTTGCATTACAAGACAATTATTCTGTCTTCTCACACAGAAACCAAGGCCTATTCGAAAAACTGAAGTGCATGCCCACTTACCTCGAGTGTCCATAGAATACCATGAGTAGCAAACAAGGGTCATCCTTGTGCCTTTTATATGCTATTTAATTTTTACTGACTATCCAAGTGGTATTGTCCACAGAAGGGGAGAGAAGGAGTTAAAACAGCGCACGATTCTGCCGTTCTTATTCATGTGGAGTACCACCTTTGTCCACAAGTAGTCTTTTACTGCTGCACAAAATAAGAGTGGCAGAATCAAGCTGGCATGAAGCTTAATAGGCACAGGCTTAGGTGCAACCAAATGACTGTGACAGACGATGACAATTTCCTGTTGAGCGTAGCCCAAATTAAATTACACTAATATCAATATAAACACTCTTAAATATTAAAGGGAATTTTAAACCTATTTAGAACTATTAAACAATTGTTTATTAATCAAGGAAAGACTCAAAGGAAGGCTAGAAAGCTTAGTAAAGTACCCTAAAAAGGAAATGTTTCTTTTGTCCTTAGTTCATAAAAAAAAAAGTTGGGGTCAACCACTTAGAGACTTAGAGACATTGACCAACCCATGTGAGCAGTCTTCCTTCAATTACAGAGACTTAGGTCAGTGTGGTAGCTCTGAGTCTGAATGTCATTCTCTTTGTTGGTTTAATGTTTTATTTTTTGTGTGTTTCCTTATGTCAGCCTGTGGTGGTGCTTTGCTAAGCAGCATTTGCCATGTGTAGCTCCAGATGGTTGCAACCAGCTATGTTGATCTAATTCCATCCATTGGCTGACTTTGGTTAAGAGACAGATGGTTCCTCCTCTCTTTTCTTACCTTTACCTCATTGGTAAAGTCTATCATTTTACTTTGCCCCAGGCAAAAATCTCAGACCCAAGTGTTTGCCAGTTTAGCTGGATTCATTCTAGTGTTTCAGCTTAACCCTTGGTGCCATTGCTTGATGTAGGATTTTCTCCATACAGAGTGTTGTCAAGCCTGGTTTTCAAGATACATATGTGTTGATATCCCAGTTAGTTTTAACATATTCTCAGTGACTCACTGCAATACAACATGACTTCAAGGTAGCCAAAGGAGATGGGAAACTTTGCTTTATTTCGTGTCAACAGGTGTGTAAAGAGCTATATGGCACCAGTGCCAGTACTGGCACAGAGGAGAGACTTCTTGAAGAGCACTTTACACTTGCGGTATTTTGTAGGCTGTCCATCATAACCTATTTATTTTTTCCTGGCACCTATGCACAAGTTGAAGGGTCCAAACTTATTTTGAGCAGGCACCAAAAGCCATCATAACAGATGGGCAAGTGTGTTGGAAACAAAGGACTACGTACTGAATGTGCACTGAAGGAACAGTTTACCAGTCTAGATCATCCAAATCTCTGTCTGTCTTATCCATACATATCTGTGGTTAGGACGAGGTGCCACTGCTAATCTGTAACCTACATTTTAACTTTCCAAAGCCAGAAACATGTGAATTATGCTCATCCCATCCACATCCACTGATAATTTGCTGACCTTAAAACATTCAGCCCCACACACCGCATATTCCTTGCTCCCACTTCTTATTCCTCCAAACCATCCCTCACCCAGGACCCATTGATTTGAATGGGAGTTGCACCTGCGTGTTGTGGGGCTGAATTTGATCTAATTTCTTCTGCACAGAGGTTCTATAATCTGTCCTGAAACTTGCCACTAATAGATTCCTGGACCCATTGTCAGTTTTTCTGTAACAAGTGATAGGCCTTTTATACCCACGGGACTGTGAACATAGTTTGAACTGAACTCAAATTCAAAAGAATATAGTGTATGTATTTATTCTGAAGACTTTAATTCTGTTCCTTTCCCACATTCAGGGTTTGATTAATACTAGTATTTCTATATTATTTTTACTTTATTTTAGATAAATTACTTTTTCAAGAAGGTAGAATACAGACTTAGAAAACAAGCGGCCCTTTAGAAGTTCATAATATACACTTAGCTTGGATGGAAGCATAACCCAGTTTTGTTGTGTGAGCCAACAGTGAAAGCTCCATAACTGACAGTAAAATGTTCAGAACAATCTGAATCAGGGGAAGTACTGTTAAATAGTCGTGTGGGATAAGGGAGCTAAATTAATGGTGAGCAAACCTCAAAAAATCTAGAGAACATAAGAATGGCCATACTGGGTCAGACCAATGGTCCATCTAGCCCAGTATCCTGTCTTCCAACAGTAGCCAATACCAGATGCTTCAGTGGGAATAAACAGAACAGGTCATCATAAAGTGATCACCCCCCATTGCCCATTCCCGGCTTCTGGCAAACTGAGGCTAGCGACACAGCATGGTTTTAATAGCTGTTAATGGATCTATCCTCCATGAACTTATCTAGTTCTTTTTTTTAACCCTTTTATAGTCTTGGCCTTCACAATATCATCTGGCTAAAAGTTGAACTGGTTGAGTGTGCACTGTGTGAAGAAATACTTCCTTTTGTACATTTTAAACCTGCTGCCTATTTATGTCATTGGGTGACCCTTAGTTCTTCTGTTATTAGAAGGAGTAAATTACACTTCCTTATTTACTTTCTCCACACCAGTCATGATTATATAGACCTCTATCATATCGTCCCTTAGTTGTCTCTTTTCCAAGCTGAAAAGTCCCAGTCTTATTAATCTCTTCTCATATGGAAACTGTTCCATACCCCTAATCATTCTTGTTGCCCTTCTCTGTACCTTTTCCAATTCCAATATATCCTTTTGAGAGGGGGTTACCAGATCTGCGTGCAGTATTCAAGATGTAGGTGTACCATCGATTTATATAGAGGTAATATGATATTTTCTGTCTTATTATCTATCCCATTCCTAATGATTCCCAACATTGTTAGCTTTTTTCACTGCCACTGCACATTGAGTGTATGTTTTCAGAGAACTATACACAATAACAGCAAACTCTCTTTCTTGAGTGACAAAAGTTCATTTAGACCCCATCATTTTATATGTATAGTTGGGATTATATTTTCCAATGTGCATTACTTTGCATTTAACAACACTGAATTTCATCTGCCATTTTGTTGCCCAGTCACACAGTTTTGTGAGGTACCTCTGAAACTCTTTGGAGTCTGCTTTAGATTTAACTATCTTGAGCAGTTTTGTATCATCTGAAAATTTTGCCAATCCACTATTTACCCTTTTTTCCAGACCACTTATGTATAACGTGAACAACAGTGGTTCCAGTATAGATACCTGGGGGACACCACTATTTACCTGTCTCCATTCTGAAAACTGACCATTTATTCCTACCCTTTGTTTCCTATCTTTTAACCAGTTATTGATCGAGGAGACTATCCATCTTATCCCATGACAGCATACTTTGCTTAAAAGCCTTTAGTGAGGAACCTTGTCAAAGGCTTTCTGAAAATCTAAGTACACTATATCCACTGGATCACCCTTGTCCATATGCTTGTTGCCCCCCTCAAAAAATTCTAATAGATCAGTGGGGCATGATTTTTTTTAACAGAAACTATGTTGACTCTTCCCCAACAAATCATATTAATCTGTGTCTGATAATTCTGTTCTTTACTATACCATGTCAAACCAAACTGATAGCTTACTTTGACATGGTAACAAGCCTTGTGGATAGTGGGGAGGTGGTAGATGTGGTATATCTTGACTTTAACAAGGCTTTTGATACTGTCCCATATGACCTTCTCTTAAACAAACTAGAAAAATACAACCTAGATGGAGCCACTATAAGGTGGATGCAAAACTGGTTGGAAAACCATTCCCAGAGAGCAGTTGTCAATGATTCACAGTCATGGTGGAAGGGCATAACAAGTGGGGTTCTTCATGGATCAGTTCTGGGTCTGGTTCTGTTCAATATTTTCATCAGTGATTTAGATAATGGCATAGAGAGTACACTTATTAAGTTTGCAAACAATACCAAGCTGGGAGGGGTTGCAAGAGCTTTGGAGGATAGGATTATAATTCAGAATGATCTGGACAAACTGGAGAATTGTCTGAGGTAAATAGGATGAAATTCAATAAAGACAAATGCAAAGTACTCCACTTAGAAAGGAACAATCAGTTGCACATGTACAAAATGGGAAAATGTCTGCCTGGGAAGAAGTACTGCAGAAAGGGATCTGGGGGTCATAGTGGGCTGCAAGCTAAATATGAGTCAACAGTGTAATGCTGTTGCAAAAAAAGCTAACATGATTCTGGGATGTATTAGCAGGAGTATTGTAAGTAAAACACGAGTTGTAATTCTTCCACTCTACTCCACGCTGATTAGGCCTCTGTTGGAGTATTGTGTTCAGTTTTGGGTGCCACATTTCAGGAAAGATGTGGACAAATTGGAGAAAGTCCAGAGAAGAGCAACAAAAATGATTAAAGGTCTAGAAAACGTGATCTATGAGGCAAGACTGAAAGAACCAAGTTTGTTTAGCCTGGAGAATAGAAGACTGAGGGGGGACATAACAGCTTTCAAGTACATAAAAGGTTGTTACAAGGAGGAGGGGGAAAAATTGTTCTCTCTAACCACTGAGGACAGGACAAGAAGTAAGGGGCTTAAACTGCAGCAAGGGAGGTTTAGGTTGGACATTAGGGAAAACTTCCTAACAGTCACGGTGGTTAATCACTGGAATAAATTGCCTCAAGAGGTTGTGGACTCTCCATCATTGGAGGTTTTTAAGAGCAGGTTAGACAAACACCTGTCAGGGATGATCTAGATATAACTTAGTCTTGCCATGAGTGCAGGGGATTGGACTAGATGACCTCTTGAGGTCTCTTCCAGCCCTATGATTCTATAGTGGCAACCAGTTTGCCTGGTACTGAAGTTAAGCTTACCAGCCTATAATTATCTGGAGCTTTTTTTAAAAATTGGTGTCACATTAGCTGTCCTTCAGTCATCTGGTACAGGAGCTGATTTAAATGATGGGTTACATACCACAGTTAGTAGTTCAGCAATTTCACATTTGAGTTCCTTCAGAATTCTTTGGTGGATACCATCTGGTCTTGGTGACTTATTACTGTTTAATTTATCAGTTTGTTCCAAAATCTCTTTGAGTCATCTGCAACCTTCGAACTCAGCAGGCATGTCACACTGTGGTTCTCCTGGTCATCGCAAACTCAGCTATCTTTGTTTCTAAAGATTGAATCCCCTATTACTATTACCCGTCTCTTCCTAATAACTCAAGTTCCCTCCCCCAGAGAGGTATCCTCAGTGTGAGAGGATACCATTTTCAGTGTGAGAGGATACCATGATATTATCTGGAAGGAGGGTCCCAACTGTGAGATCATTTCCCCTCTGCTCTAGTCTGATGTTCTCCATCCCTGAGACTTTCATCCTCCTTAACAGTACAGAGACTGTCAGACTGGGGATGGGACCATTCTAGTTTGTTCTGGAAAGTATCATTTATGTACCCCTCTGTCTCCCTTAGCTCTTCCAGTTTAGACACTCTCGTCTCCAAAGACCATACACAGTCTCTGGGGCAGGAGCTCCTTGCACCGAATGCACACGTACGCCACCTGCCCATGAGGCAGGTAATCAGACATGCTGCATTCAGTGCAATAAACTGGATAGCCCTCACTCTGTTTCTGAACTTGTGCCTGCATTCTCTTTTTACTTCAGCAGCTCTTTCCTCTATTGCTGTTCTGTTTTTATCAGGTCGGTGTTTATTGTCTTTAGTTTAAAGAATGTTAATGAAGTGTATTTAGCCTCCCAACTCTAAACTCCCTCGCAAAACTCCCCTCTTAGCTGCCCCTGTTCCAGACTTCTCATACTGATTGCTTTCAGTTAGGATTGTCGTGGAAAGAATCACGCAACCACTCAGTGTAGGTTGGATCAAGCAGAGCTTTAATCTTGACAGACACACAGAAGGCTATAACTATAGGGAAGCCTAGGCAGCACGTCTCTGTGCTGATCTCTGGCACTTCCCTGGGTTCAAGTTACAGACGGCTTATATAGGTTTATCAAAGATTACATATTACATACAGATCATGTAGTGGAGTTTCCAGTACTTAACAGGTCATTTCCTACATATTGGGAACATATAACACATAATGGGATTCTCCCGGTGCCAGTAAGTCCCGGTGATTCTCCTGGTGCCAGAAAGTCCTGAGACACGTACAGTCTTTGATTATCACAGGAATTCCTGACAGGTTATGGCTGGGTGCGGCTACAAAAGCAGTTAAATGTCTTATAACATAGCCCAATGAGTTTGCATTTTTATTGTGGTTCCAGTCTAAGGTCTCCTGCCTGAATTTTTTTATTCCACAGGATAAAAATATTATGAGAAAGTCCTTTCCGTATTTCTATTTTCATAGTCTTGGACAGAAGGAGAAAATGCAAAGGGTGAAAATAAAAAATATTATGAAAAGAAGGTCTCAGCTTTTTTGAACTTCAAAAGAAATTGAAAAGGTTTTGAACAAGCTTTAGCTAAAGGTTTAGGCTAGATTTTATTTTATTCAAACTCGTTCTTCCATCCTCAGGTTAGAGAGAGAGAGAGAGAGAGAGAGAGAGAGGACAATGAATGCTCACTCTTTGGGCGCCTAGTAAGTTGTCTCTTTGACAAGAGCCAAGATGAGTTTCCTATGGACAAGTGAGTAGGAGGTTGGAAATCTTTTTTTCTTCTGGACCTCTGTCCACAACTTTTGTGCCTAACACTTCGTGAATTAGATTTATTTTTTTGTTAAAAGATTTGGTTGCCTAATTGGTACATATGAAGTGGTGACCTTCCGCTTAAGGGTGAATTTCACCCCAAATGAACAGAGCGCTATTACTCTTTATGTTAATATATGTTGTATATTGTGAGATTTTACTTTGTTTTCAGTGCTGTTAGTCATAAAACATTATAAATGTGCCACAACTGCTACTAAAATATAGTTTTCAATTGTAACTTGGCCCCAGGCATGTAAGTAAAAAAAAAGTTATTTTTCCAGTTTAAATGTCAAAAACAGAAAAGAAAAATCATAACTTTTTTGAAAGTAAAGAATACTCACACTGGAATAAAGGAAGACTGGGTTTATGAGCAATGTCTGTCTGTGGCTAGGTCTTTAGATGGATGTAGAGATATGGATAACTAAAATTAAAAGGCGCAGTAAAATCAGCTAATTGACTGTGAGCATTTTTTAAATTGTCTTTTCTTTCCCTTTTTCCCTCCTCAGTTTGTTGTGACAATGTTCTGGAGCTTCTATATCTATGACAGAGAAATGGTTTACCCAAAGCTTCTTGATAATTTTATACCAGCTTGGCTGAATCATGGAATGGTGAGTATAGAGACACAAGCACTTTCTTGTGTGACCAAAGCTGTTGAGAGCCTGGCTTCACCATGTAATGGTTCATGCCCATCTTGTACTAACGTCTGTGAAATTCTGATGAAAGAGCATATGATAATTAAGGAAGAAAGTTGAGCAAATATAAAATTTGTCCAAACTTTAGTCCCTTATTCTACATTCAGCATGGACTCCTGCGCCTGCCTGGAAACGCCACACAAAAGTCAGTGATCATGTAGGCCAGAACTGATATAAACCAGCCTGGTTCATGGAGCTATGCAGATTTATACTAGCTGAGAATATTGCCTTTACTGACCAAAGCATATGATTATTATGCCTATTGAAGGAATCGATATGGTTATGTCACTGTAATTTTTGATGACACCTGTGTGGTTTTTAACCAATGCTATTGGAGAAAAAATGGTGTATCTGAAACAGTAAAAGTGGCATATCTTTCTCCTACTCCCATGGCAAAAGGCAGTGATATGCGTCTGAAACAGGAGGATATTCTTGATAGCCTTCAACTAACTTGGCATTTTGTGGCTGAGGTATAGCATTGGATTAAGACCACATTTTGGTAGCAGTTCTGACCTCCAGATTTCATGCTTGTTTCACAGAACTTGTTTGACTGGTCCTGTGCAAGATATTTTATTATACCTTGCCATTGCTATCAGAGCATGGCAAACCATTGCACTGCTGTTAATCTGTTGATACGACAGAGGCTATCCTTCAAGCTGTATGCATCACAGAGGCCACAGTAGAGCAGAACAACTCACAAATGTCGATTTTGATAAATTGTTTCATGTTCTAGTGGCATACACAAACTGGCTGCTTAATTATTTATTGTTTCCCTAAACTGTGTATAAGGAACAGCCTTGGAAGCACTTCTTCTGCGAGATACTTTGCCACTTTATATGCCAGATTTAGAAGGAATAATCTGATGTAGCATGTTCTCTTGCTGATGGGTCTTTCCTTGTCTGTTCAGCCCTCCCTCCTTCAGTTTTGAGGTCATCCACTAACCGCTCACAGAGGCTGGCAAGCTGTACATACATTCATATTTTCCACACAGATTGCCAATTCTAATGACATTCCTTCCAGGTGACATTCCACATACCAAAAATGCCTCACTTGCAACATTCTTTCATGGACCTGCATCGTGAAGCAGATGATAACATATGGCCCTGTGTATTCAGGAAATCTCATCATCCAGACCACAAACAATTCGAGCTCATGTTGTGCTGTAGAAATGTATATTTACTGAAAGATTTGAAGAGGCGTTTTGTTTAAAATCTTTGCACATTGTAGCATTTTTCTGAAATGAATGAATGCAAACATCTGGGGCATTTTTATTTTCATCTTGAAATATTGTAGAAGGCATTTTTGAATGACTTTTGAGAAGGAATTGTTTGCCTTGTCAGTCTCTGTTTATTCAAGTGTTCCTTTGGCTGGGTCACAAGGGAGGCCTATAGCTATTGGGCTTTTCACCACATTTTAATCTAATTCTATCTGATGTTTTACCCATCATATTATCTTCACCAGCTTTCATTCTAATTAATTCTGATGAGTTGCCTATCATAATATGAGGTTGGGGGGATTTCTTCTGGAGAGAAATATCTTCTGGTCTTAAAGTACCCTCAGTGTATTAGCACTGTAATTATTTAGGATCAGGGCTGTCATTTTGACATGGGAGGTTTTAGGAAATGTCATGGAGGTGTTTTTGGTGAAAAGGGCAGAAGTCATGGCAGAATAGTTTAGAAAAGTCAAAAGTTATAGGCATTGTTTTGTACCCAAATTAATGTTTATTCTCCCAATTTTTAGTACATTTTGATAACTTTAGAGTACAAAAGTCGGTTTATTGGAGCCAAATTTTATAAACTAAAGCCCATAGAGAAGACTTACTATACTAAAGGAATTAAATCTGTCAGTGAGAGTGCACTGGTCAGTTCCCCTATAGCACGATTGATGAGTTCCTGCTCTCTATTGGTCTCCCATTCGGCCCAATGACACAGCACTCAATGGCGTGCTCAACACCTGCCTTGAGTGTTAACACTACATACAGCTGGCTAGGAAATGCTATGAAACTAAAACACTAAGGGGGTTTTTTTTGTCTTCAAATGAGAAAGTTTCAGTCAAAATGAAAATTTTCCACATACACACAATTGTTTTAATTGAAAAGCCATTTTTGTTGTTGTTCCGACAATGTTTTGACAACTCTACTTAACTCCCAGTTAACATCCCGTTGGAAGGTTATGGACGTTTTTTTTTAAACAGGAGAAATCATGAAATCTGTGGTTACCTTGGTAACCACACAGAGTATCAAGCCTGATTAATTATTATCAGGAGTAGTATTTGAAGATGTTGTTATTTTAGACCCTAAATAGAGGAAGCTGGGCGGGTTCTTTGGTACAACCATTCAGACTGAACAGGAGTCGACCATTTCTGTGCTAGTCCTGCTTGGGGATTTTAGGCTAGCTAGAAGTCACTGAATGTAGAGCAGCTGAAGGAGGGCCTGTTGATACCTCCTGACAACAAAATGCATCTATAATTTATTATAGATCAGTGGTTGCTAATCCTGAGATAAAGTTGGAGCTTTCATCTCATTATAAGCCTCATTTTTAATTCTCTCTGAATCTTTCCAAAAAATAAACTGATCCACTCTAAGATTTTTTGTGCAGCTTCTCATTCAACAGTAGAGGTTTTTTCTCCTGGGAACATTACCAAATATCAGAATAGGAATAGTGTTTTGCAAATTTACCCACCTTTCAAATTGTAAACATTTTCCCCACTGGCATGGGCTACAGACTCTCAATTCTTTTTTTTTTTTTTTTTTTTTTTTTGATTCCCTTTGTCTTGGTGAGTCTGTTAGTGCTTTTTTTTGGAGGGAGATGGCTGGGGGTGAGAGGTGGCAGGTCTGATAGGAAAGAATTACAAAAATATATAACAAATAGCTTCATAATAAAATAAACAGCCCAGCAAGGGTAGGCAGTAAAAGGGTCAACTAAGAGCTCATTAAAGAAGGGATAGAAATTGAAACCTTGGGGAGGCCTTGAGAGGAAGGAAGAGTGTTTTTTCTCCCCAGGTCCAGGCCAGAGGAACTGGAAACTGATGGTATTGCTTTAATGAGACTCTGTAAGTGAGGAATAGTTTACCCTTTCACTAGCCTTTGTTTTGCTCTTTTTGGGGGAATGTTTGGAGCTGGTCTGAAGAAAGCCCAAGTCCTGACTCTGTGCATTGGGATAGGGAGAAATGCTCTGTGCAGGCCTCCAAGTGTTAGGTTATAGTGTTTTTTGCATCCTCCTTACCCCACCACCCCCCGCTCCACCTCCCATACTTTCCTGTTATTTGAGCTTCAACATGGCTCAGTCACACAGAGCTATTTTCATGTGTACATGGAGGAGTCTAGCTAACACTGTTTCTTAACAAAAATTCTTCACCTTAAAAAAAAAAAAACCCCACAAATGTTAGCCTGTCTAGAAATTAATGTTTATGAGAAACAGCCAATAAATATCCCACTATCAAATGATCATCAGTTACCCACCCAATCTCATTGTTGTCCCTGAAATTTGCTCTGATCAAAGTAACAAATTACTAGATTATAATATTGCCTGTTCTATCAAGGGATTTATTTCTCACCTACTATAGCACTTAATATATATAACAATTTAACTCTCTACAAAGAAAATCTAGATGTATTAGATGGTACAGAATATAATTAATACATACAAACTTGCAAAGGCGATGTACTGTATGCTGCTTAACATCAACTATTCATTCATTCATAAAAATATTCTTCTCTTCCACCAATACATCACATTATCAGAACATATATAGAATTCAGACATAATTTAATGTAACCTGGGACTGCATTTCTTTTTTTTTTAATTACAAAACATCTAATAAACAATATATAAAATCAAAATATGCACCCAGCAACATATTTCCATTACTGAACAGAACGAGGGAACAAAAGTTAAATCTGGGTAGGCAGAACTGAAGTGCAGTGACGGTGAATGGTGAAGGATTTATATGGCAGTGGAAAACTTGATCATTGTCTTCGAATGTTTGGATTGTAAAAGATGAAGATTTTTAGAAAGGGAAGTGTAAGCAACTATTGTTAGATATTAGCTAGACTCCAGTGAAACACGCTTAACATTTACCTGTTTCTAACCATTTATTTTTTAATAAAAGATGGTATTAGAGGACACTTCATTCAAGATAATTCATGATTCAAGATAAATATATTTTTAAGAGAAGTGAAGGTAATTGAGGTACAGTAATATCTTATTGAACCCACTTCTGTTGATGGAAGGAACAAATAAATGTTTAAGAACAATTGAAAGCAATGGCAATACGATGTTTCTTTGGTTAATTTTTAAAGCTGTACTAGACTGGCACTGTGAATTAAAACAGGAAGAATGGTAACTGGACCATATTCAGTTGACTGAAATAGCTCTGCTATCTGTGCTATTTGGCAGATTTAGTACAGGATTTGATTTGCTCATTCCTAAACAGTAATAATGATTATATTACATCACATACTATGGTAAAGAGGCCACAGTACCTAGGTTGGATACAGTATGTATGATTTTTGTTATCTCACAGAAATTTGTGTAAGACAAAACCAAGACCTAAGGTGAAAGAGTGACCTCACTGAAATCAATGTCATTGACTGTAGCAGGGCCAAGATTTGACCCATTTCATTTAGTGAATGCTACCCCTAAATAACTCAGGTTGAGGATATTGTTATGTAAACCTCAGGCTGTATCTTCATGTTATTCAGATTATCTGAGAACAGTATGAATACATCAAGCAATACCTTTTTCTAAATTATGAACCAAGTGGGCTTCTTTCCCCTATTTATCGACTGTTGTAATTTTAGCAGACTGCACGACTGAACATAGCCTTGCAGGTTACAGTTCAAATGAGTTCAAAAACTGAGTCCTTTTGGCAAATAAGTTGATATTCAAGTCTTTGGTGTATGGGCCTTTGCTGTAGCTATATTTTCTATTTTTTGATCTTTTGTCACCAAAGATTCATACTGTTTTAGAAGTACTTCAACCTCATTACCCTTACTGTGTCATTGCTCAGTTCTGTGGGCCCACTTGCTTTCAGACTTGATCTCCAGTGATCCTAGGTATTCTTAACTAAAGAAAAGCTTTTATTATTTTAAACTGTTGTGTTGTGGCATTGGTGCTGATTAAAACTTGTCATATTGTGGCAACATGTCAGTGGTGGATGAAGTGACTCACGTATATTATATATTTTTAGGACTTGTCGTCACTGCATGCATTCTTAGGTTGAGCTATAACTCTAGTTTTGGCCTAACTCAAATCCCATCCACACACACAAATCTCAAGCTCAAGTAAAGTGGTAACTTAAGGTAAGGTAACTTACCTTAACTTAACTTAAGGTAAGTAAGGTAAGGTAACACAGAGAAGTCAAATTTATTCACTGAAGTATTTAATGGGTTCAAAGATCAGAAATGATGAGCTGTCTCTATATGAAAATACTCACAGACTCTAAAGTCAGAAGGGACCAATATGATATTCTAGTCTGACCTTCTGCTCAACACAGGCCAGAGAACCCAAACCATCTACTCCTGTAATAGACACCTGACCCATGACTGAGTTATTGAAGTCCTCAAATCATGGTTTAAAGACTTTAAGGTACAGAGAATCCACCAGCAAGTGAGCCGTGCCCCATCTCTCTCACTCTCACACGCGCGCACACACACACACACACACACACACACACACACACACACACACACACACAGCCTTTGCCAAGCTGCCCTTGGGGAGAATTCCTTCCCGACCCCAAATATGGCAATTAGTTAAACCCTGAGCATACGGGCAAGATTCACCAGCCAGACGCCCAAGAAAGAATTCTCTATAATAACTCAGAACCCACCCATCTAACATCCCTTCACAGGTCATTGGCATATCTACTACCAGTAGTCAAAGATCAATCAATTGCCAAATTAGGCTATCCCATCATACCATCCCCTCCATAAATTTATCAAGCTTAGTTTTGAAACCAGCTAGGTTTTTTGCCTGCACGCCACCCCTTGGAAGGCTATTGCAGAACTTTACTCCTCTGATTGTTAGAAACCTGCATCTTATTTCAAGTCTAAACTTCCTGATGACCAGTTTATATCCATTAGTTCTTGTGTCCACATTGGCGCTGAACTTAAATAATTCCTCTCCCTCCCTGGTATTTATCCCTCTGATTTATTTATAGAGCGCAATCATATCTCCCCTCAACCTTCTTTTGGTTAGACTAAACAAACGAAGCTATTTGATTCTCCTCTCGTAAGGCAGGTTCTCCATTCCTTGGATCATCCTAGTAGCCCTTCTCTGCACTTGCTCCAGTTTGAGTTCATCTTTTTTAAACATGGGGGACCAGAACTGCAGACAGCATTCCAAATGAGGTCTCACCAGCGCCTTGCGGTACTAACACCTCCCTATCTCTACTGGAAATACCTCATCTGATGCATCCAAGGACTGCATTAGCTTGTTGCACAGCCACATCACATTGGCAGTTCATGGTCATCCTGTGATCAACCAATGCGCCCAGGTCCTTCTCCTCCACTGTCACTTCCAACTGATATGTCCCCATGTTATAGCAGAAATTCTTGCTATTAGTCCCTAAATAAATGACCTTACACTTTCCACTATTAAATTTCATCCTATTTCTATTACTTCGGTTTACAAGGTCATCCAGATCTTCCTGTATGATATCCCGATCCTTCTCTGTATTGGGAATACCTCCCAACTTTGTGTCATCCGCAAACTTTAGTAGCACATTCCCACTTTTTGTGCAAGTGTAGTTTATAATATGGTGTTTTCCTTTTTTATACTGCTTATTCTTTTGATGATGTTTATTGAAAATAAAATGATTAGTTGAAAGACATCTTAGCTCCCTTTTGTTTAAGTGAGAACATACATGCCAAATAGGGACATGCAGGAGGCGTGGAAATGAATTATGGAGGAGCCAGTGCATGTCCCAGTGAAACATTTCTAGCCTCTCTTACAAATTCTCTCTTCTCTTCATTATTGTCTGCTCAAATTAAAGATTCAGACAATTGAAGAATAGGATGGATCCAGTCCTGTCATCTGTACTGTGATTACTTTTATTAGCAGACATATCTTTCTGATCGAGTGAGTCTGGAGAAGCAGTGACCTAATGCCAGAAGAAAGCACTAAGACTCAATTGTCTTTTTGTTTGAAGAATGATTTAGGCCAATGCAGAAATGAGAGAGCTACATGAAAGATGTCTTGGATCAAAGCTCATAGTGACCTGGCCTATATAGATCAGGAGACAGTTATTGACAAACCTACAGTTTCTTAGTCAATTCATCAAGAGCGAGGAATCAAGCCAGTTGCTGCATGGCAGTCTCTGTGAGGTACAACTAAGGAGATGACCCATGGTTTTTTGTTTCATTCAAATTGTGCCTAACAGCATAGTACACTATAAGTCCCTTTGCAGAAAGGCTCTATGGAAGACTATGGACTGAAGTCCATTTATCAGTTCATGATGCTTGTACAAGAACATCCCATTTATGGGCCATTTAATTCAATACACCCACAGCTGCTAAAATCTCACAGGCTCAAGGATCCTTCAGTTTCAATTTAATTGAGCCCTCTTTTTTAATACATCCAACAGCATAGGCTGATTATAAAAATTCAGAAATGGGATCTTTAATACTTCAGAGTGTGGACACTCGCCTATAACATTAATTGAAAAATTTATGGATAGAAAGCACAGAAAGTATACAATTTACTAATGAACCCCGTTTCACACAGAATAAATATTAATTATTTGAACAGTTGTCTAAATGACGGAATACCAAATAAGTAGACATCACTTGTGGACCCAGGATATTTAGCTAGAACACTGAAAATAGCGTTCCTGGATTTGAACGCTTCTTGCATGTTCATGCTGTGGTTCGGCTACATCTTCTGATATATCTCATTATCTGCCAGTTCCACAACGGAACATGAATACAGTGGTATCAATTATCCCCATAAACTGGGAAAAAACCAGCAATAACATAAAAGCTTTTCTTGGTTTTCTGTTACTTATGTAGAGTACTTGGAAATTGGAGGAAATGTCAGAATTTGTGTCAGCATAGCATACGGAAATTGAGAGAGGCACCTGGATAAAGAAAGCTGGATTATCTGAGTGACATTCCCTGACACTCTGAGAAAAGATCCTTTACCTGATACAGACAAACATAAGCCATTTTCTGTAAAGCAGGATCTATACCTTAACAATACTATGCGTCTGCTAAGTGAGATTACTCATTGTAGTGTAGGTCTGAGATAACACTCCTTGCCAGACATATGTGTTGGGTGCTCCTAATTATCTGTCATTTCCAGTTGGTGCATTTCTGGTCTATAGGAAACATAAACAACTTTCTCTAAGGCTTACAAAAGAAACTACAGTATGATGATGACATGTCTCTGTGATGGAATGTACCCCTATACTCACATCTTACTCATTATTGTAATAATCTTTGTTTAAAATATGCCTTGTAAGGTATCTTTTGAAAACTAATAACTCACTGGTCAATAATATCATAAAAAATGTGTGTAGTAATTTTGTATGTAAGATTGTCAACATAATCTGAAATTCAGTCTGAAATGTGTTTACCAGACAAGTCTAGGTAAACCAGTTTCTCAAATTCAAAAGACAGGTTGACGCCTCTAGTCAGGTGTCATCAAAGCTGATGGCCAATCACCTATAAAGTGGCCATTCTTTGGCAAGGAAGGGTGGCAGGAACGAATAGGTCTGTATCTTAGCAAACAACAGCATGAAACCTCTTTCACTAACAAACCCCTTGACTCCATCCTCACAGTGGGAATAAACTTTATCTAGGGGTAACCCTCAAGAAAAACATTTCACGGGATTGACTGAACTATAGAAGTGAGGGGAAAACACACCAAGTTATCTTTCCCTATCCATCTTTCTCTCTTTCACCTAAAAAGATAAAAGAAACAACCATTGGAATTTGGGAGCAGATCCTGGCCTGAGGATTTGGTCAGCAATGTTACGGGAACATGTGATAAGGGACTTCAACTTGGATCAAGTCTAGTTTAAGTTTTAGTGCTAGGAAGCATTTTATCTTTATTTCTCTCGTAACCATTTCTGACTCTAATGCTTTATACTTGTACTCACTTAGAACCTATCTCCTTGTAGTTAAATAAATTAATTTTATTCTTTAATCAAAACTAATCATCCAATGTTGTGGTTAAACTGGGCTATGGGATAACTCCGTTTAAAGTAGCAGACTGTTGAATATTGATCCTCTTAGAGGGGCAATGGACCTAAAATCTCAGAACTGTGCAGGAGAGTGCAGAACACATGTTTTGGGAAAAGTTGGGACTGGAAATGCATTGGGGTCACCCTGCAAGTGGTAACCAAGGCTGGTGGAAGACAGAATATGCTGAACCAGGCCTGCAGCTATACACAGATACCAAGGATGTGACCTGCATGCTGTTTGGCTGTTTGAGCAGCCCAGATTGGAAGCTACAGTAGCAAAAGCATTGTGAGGCACCCCATGTTGCAAGGCAAGGGTGACATGGTGCCTCACCAGTCTGGATTGCACCCCAGAATATCATAGTCTCTCATAAAATGCACTTGATTACCTAATGTCACTTGAATGTTCCTAGACGTGAACCCCACTGAAAAGAGGTATTATTACAAGTTAAAAGTAATAAAAAAACAGAGCAGAAAACAGTGAAGACAACAGGAAGAGAGAGAGAGAGACAAAATGGTGAAAGAGGTATGGGGGGGAGGGAGAGAAAAAAGAACTACAGATTTAAAAAAGTAAAGAAGAGGGAAAAGAAAATATATTTCATTCCTATGTCTTACTTTGCATTGCATGCCCTCTGGGAAACATCCCATTGATCTGTTAATTAATTACAGAGGTGGAAAAAGAGTTGATGGTGTAATGATGCGGCTAGTAAGACTTGAGTCATCTTGCTGCTCTTACTGTTGGACATATAACTCCATTAGCAGGGCAGGTGGTGTATTTAATATTTGCATGGTGACAAGTCAGTTTCTCGCCCCCAAATTTCAAGTCCTGGTACCATTTTTAGTGATAAAATTGCACATATCCTATTGTTAATACAATATCTGTGTCTGCATAAACTGTCTGTAGACTGGTGTCAATAGCTGAGTATCAGTTTCTTTTTGTCTGTATCTTTAATTGGCAATGTGATACATTATCTTAATTCCCTGTTTAACCCTTGAATTTCATGTCTTCTCCTTAAAAGAAGCCAGAAGACCTATTTTTCAATATTGGCTGCAACATGTGATTTGTGCTGTATGTTAAAATAGTCAAATGAGCCTCTTGCTAGTGGTTTCTATCGTTTTGGAAAGTGGCACATTTCATGACACCAGAGATAAGGAAGTCTAGTGCCAGCATTTGTAATCTTCCTGCTTTAATACTGGTTTAATACTAAGATGTACATTATTGAGTCTGATGTTTTTTAAGATATTGAAAGCCATATTTTCGGAAAATGGCATATGCAGACATTTTCACAAGCATATTCATGCACACAAGTGACTAGTGAAAAGCCACAGGACTGGGCAAGCAGAAAGCTGATTTAGAAACTCCTTCCCTCCTTGGATTATATACTGAGCTCAGCAAATCTGGAATCAGGGATTTGGCCCTAAAAATTTGCAATTTTTAAAACCAGTGCTAACACAGGACAGGATAAAAACTAGTTTACAATCTAATAGTGCACTTCCACAATTCCGATAATACATGGTCAAATGCAAAAGGGTCTAGAATGCTGATTTTATTTATTTATTTTTAGTGGTTTTTAAAACACAGCTAACATAGTTGACTACATGAACTTTTGTGACCATGTGCAATTCTTTTGTTACGTTTAAACTGTATAGTAGCTTTGTGTAACAGATACATTTTTGTGATACTAGTTCACATTTTATCTTCTTGTGATTCTCAGGAAATAAATGTAAAATAACATATAAAGGTAAAATGATTATACCATCCTGTATGTACATATGGGTAAGGATCTGCTCACCCTCCATCCCCTCAGCTAAAATAGCAAACTTGATCTCTGTGCCCCCTGACACCAGAGACTAGGACCTTTTTATATTCATATTTCAAGTATTCCTCCTTTTCCAGAGAACATAAGCTGACAATAGGCTCAAAATTGAAAATGATACTCTATTATGACTAATAATAACTTATATTCAGATAGTGTCTTTTATTCATAAGAGGAACAATACAGTATATTGCAATGGAAAATTTAAATGTAGTTTTTCGTGGGTTGGAGAGGAAATGGTATATACTGTGTGTAATGTACAACAGCCTGTTTTAATGAGTTTTTAAAATAATTGGAGAAGAAATGATTATTTGAGAGTTTAATAGCCTATAGAGAAAATATTCTAAAATCACCCCATAAGCAAATCACTTTGGGTGGAATCATTACAAAAAAGCTTTGTATTTTTAACAGTTCATGCATACACAGGGAGGGATAGAAATATCCTTATGGAAAAGAGTACTTTTTGTATATATTTACTTTATAGTATTTCAGGTATACTTTTCTATAGCTGGAGGACAAAATATTTTGATGGTAACTTTTTTGCACTCATTGTAAAATATAGTGTTGTGTATGCTAGAGCATGTCAGCTGACACCCATTAGCACTGTGTGAATACTGACAGTCAGATTTTAGTTTATTAAGCCGGACTGAATACAATGAAGGCAATATACCACAATTATACTTTTATAGCATTTATTCAGGTAAGAATAAATCTATAAATGCTATAGAAGTGCAACTGAGCTATATTGCACTCATTGTATTGAAGCCTGCTTAATAAGCTAAAACCTGACTGTCAGTATTCACACATGTGGCAAATATGACTAAATCAGACCGCAAATATTTTGCAGCATTCCATGGTATCTCATTTATTTGTTTAATTTGCTACTATAGCAACTAGATTCCACCCCTTTTGGGTTGTGTTGTTGTGTTGGTTTTTTTCACAGACCTTATGATCTGCTTGGTTTAAGTTTGGCAGACAATATTTCCTTCAATTGAAGACATATGCACACACTCAGTGACCAGATTTTTACCTATTTATCATTGCTGGAGTGAGTCATTATTTCACGGGAAAGCATTATTTCACAGAAATCATTTTCTGCTGCTGTGTTTGTAATAAATAATCACTTTTTAAAAGCTCCCATTTTTAATTTTCAAATTACTCTATTTTCATGTACTTGAGAACAGGCAGCATTTCTGCAGAAAATACGCTGTAGCCGAATGATTAATGCATGGAACTAGTGTCACAGCAGTAACGCTGCATATATGCTAATCTGCAGAAATCAAGGATTCTGGAGTAACCTGGAGACTTAATCACGATTGCCATAAGCAAGTTTATCAGAGGTGACCTAACTTTGGTCCAGGGGCTCCATTTGTCCCCATAACCCACTCCTACCTTGTAAGAGACGAGTAATAACTTCCATATGCATTTCTAGTATCCTATAGTAGGGAGGTTGGCAAAAGGGAGAGGAAGGTGCCAACCCCACCTTTTAGGCGGTTCAAAAAGTAGGATTAGGAATGGCTTTGACGGAGGCTGTGTGCTTGGCTCTTAGAATGACCATCTTAGTAGCCACCTCGTGCAGTGAAATGAGTGAGGAAATAAAAATGGCAAAAGGCAGAAAAGAAGCTGAAGCCTTCTCCTATTTTTGTTACAGATACTAATTATATCACTTTCATAAGATATTTTTGTTCAGAAGAAATGATGCAATGAGTTTAATTAATATTATTTAAATCCACAGAATTAGCAACCCAGCTAGCATGAGGGAGCAAGGATACAGCCTGACTAAAAAAGGGAGAAGAATGAATGCTGGTGGTGCAAAACCTGTTTCAAATCCATCCCCTCCAGCAGCACAAAGACTCCCTGCAAGGCTCCCTTCTGCAAGGAAGGAAGCAAATGCCCATATCCATGTACAGCATTGCACACCTGTCTGGGAGCATTATGGTGTTTGTTGTCACTTTGTTCTCAAGTGTGAAAAAGCATAGGGTAGCTATTAAATAACAGGACTGAGAGCCAGGAGGCTTGGATCTATTGCTGACTCTGCCATTGAATCACTGGGTGATCTTGGAAAAGTCTTGTCGGGCTTGAAGTCAGTGGGAGTTGAGAATTCTCAGCATTTTGCAGAATCAAACCCTTTGCCTTAGCTTACCTGCCTGTGAAATGGAGATAATAATACTGTCATACCTACATAACGGGCGTCGTGAGGCTTAATTAATGTCTGTAATGCCCTCAGATGAAACCTGACATAAAAGTAAAAAGTATTACTATTTTTGTAACCGGTGTCAGATATTGGTCACTTATTGAACTAAAGGTGTGATTAGTCTCCTGTAGGGTATAAATGACCTATATTTAAAATGATAAAAATTATCTGTGGATTTCATACTATAGTTAGCATTGCTAATAAAATACTTCAGATTGACCTGGTCCATGTGCACTATGGCAGCAAGCTAGAATGAGTGCAGAATATGAGTTTTCCCCTATCTGAGATGGACTAAAATGCAGATTATATTCTTAACTTCACTTCATTTGTTCAATAGGCATTTTGGAATTTTATTTTATCATCTTGAACTTTACCAGGTTTTCATAAACCTTTTGTGCAGAGTTCCAAACGGCTGAGTCATAGCCATACATCTTTTTGCGGCTTCTTCTGCAAATACAGTATACAGTGTAGAAAAGTTTTATGAAATATTTATGAGGAGGGTGAAATATATATCTTATAAAACTCATTAAAAAAGAAACAGAACGTTACAGATATGTTAAGTCACTTTTTAAATTTAACTGGAAAATGACATTTTTTGTAGGCCATGCTCTTTTATTTAAACAAATCTGAGAATGTCCTTTAATACAAAGATTTACTGATATTTCCATTAGCAAACATGGATAATTAATGTTGGCTGAAAATCTTTTTAATGTACATATCTGTATATTCTTGGATCAGAAAATAAGGCTGAGGACATTTTGGCCTAAAGGAGATGTAAGGCAGAGGAACTGCAGATGAAGCAGAAGGAGGAGGAGCCAGATGGAGGAAGAAATGGGTATGTCAGAAATTAAGAGAAAAGGTGATAAAGGCTCCAGTTGCTTACAGTAAAAGACAAAAAGAAATTGAAGAGGAGGAAACCAAATATTGAAATAAAGAGGTGATCATAGTAGTCAGCTGGAAAGAGCCAAAGAACATAGAGGTGATAATTAAATGTCCTGAACATTGCTGAGGAAAAAGCTCAAAAGGGAAGTGAGAAATGTTTAAAGTACATGTTATGTTGAAAATTTCCCCTCTACTTTATTCCAGGCCATGGTGTATGATTTTGATTTCATTTGATTTCCTCTGAAGGGTATCATGCAGGGTCATCCTTTACAGTGAGGTTTTTGGTGTTGTTGTTCTTTCCACCTTCCCTGCCTATGCAAAGCTTAAAGAAGCATAAATATGTTTTCGCTATGGTCCAGCAGTCTTCATTTTGTGTTACCTGCCTCCTTGAATTCCCAACCACTGATTTCCTCACAGTTCTTGGGTTTTCTCATTTGCTCTCTGCTCTCTGACTGCCCTTAGTGTGTCCCAGAAAGCACTTTTTTTCCTGTCATCATCATGGTAGCAGCACTATAACAGAATGCACCTCTGTATTCACACCCTACATGCTATCGTAATAATCTTTGTACAAAATATGCCTTGCAAGGTATCATTTGAAAACTAATAACTTGCTGGTCAATAATATTATGGCAATATGTATGTAGCAATATATGTAAAGTTAAAAATTGCCCCTAAATGATGTTGGTGGCATGTTGGTGGCATGTTTCAAACCTAAGTCCTAATTAGGCAGAACTAGGTCAAGCAGGTCTTGAATGAAGGAATGTGGGTTTACATTTAAGTTGTAAACAGGGTCCTCAGACAGCAAGAGGGGGAAGACAGGAGACAAGAAACATCTGCATTTCAGCAAACAGAGGTGAGAAGAAATGGCATGGAACCTCTTTTGCTACAGACACTATGTTGCCTCCTTCACTGTTTGAATAAACTTTAGTTTGAGGGGTAGCCTTGAAGAAAATGCATCTCAAAGGGGACTAGACTATGACAGTGAAGGGCAAAAACATCTCAAGTTATCTCTCCCTGTCCATCTCTCTTTTTTCACCTAAGAAAGAAACAGATGTTGGACTTTGAGAGCAGATCCTGGCCTGAGATTTTGAGTAGCAGTGTTACTGGGAACTTGTGGTAAGGGACTTCACCTTGAACCACGTCTAGTTTGTTAAGTTTAGAAAGCATTCTATCTTTATTTTTCTTGTAACCGTTTCTGACTTTAATGTCTCATTATTTGTATTCACTTAAAATCTCTCTCTTTGTAAGTAAATAAATGTATTTTATTCTTTAATTAAAACTAATCCAGTGTTGTTAATTGTTTGGTAACTCTATTTAAGGTAGCAGACTATTGTATGTTGATCCCTTGAGAGGGACAACAGACCTAATATATCTGGGCTGTCCAGGATGGGGATGGACAGTGCAGAACACACATTTTTGGAGGAAAATCTGGGTTTGGGCGTGTGTTGGTGTCACCCTGCAAGTAGTAACCAAGGCTGCTTGAAGCCAAAGTGTGGCTGGTGCGTTGCTGACAGGCTGCTGGGGTCAGAGCTGCTGAACCAGGGCTGCAGCTATAGACAGACACTGAAGGTGTGACTTGCATGACTTGCACCCAGGTTGGGAGATACAGCAGCAAAGCATTGTGAGGCACCCCAAATTGCAGGGCCAGTGGTGACACAGCCCCTCATGGGTCTGGATTGCACTCCAGAATGTCATAAACCCAAAGCTTTCTAAAGTCGAGCATCACTTTTTAAAACAGCATTATTACTATTGATTAATTTGTATTAGCATAGCAGCTTAGATGCTCCAGCCTAGATCAGATCCCCATTGTGCTGGGCACTATATGTGCGCATAAGAGACACTCTCTGCCTCAAAGAACTAACAGACAGGAGGTCTGTAAGTTCATGCAGGCACTTTGTAGCAGAGCAGGAATTAAATCCAGATTTCCTGAGTCCTACTCCAGTACCTTAGTCCATCACATTTCCTCTCCAAAGCAGGCATGGAACACAAACTCATACAGGATAGAGATTCGTATGTTATTCAATGCAAAGAGATTTCAACAATTCTGTTGGGAGGACGAAGTGACTCAATCTCTGAGTGGTGGTGGTAGGGAAAGGGCAATCTTGTGTAGAGAAATGGGGGACAGTTGCTCCAGGTTTTTCCTCACCCTGCTTACAGATGGCATTTTAATTTATCTATCGGTTTATTTTTATTTGGAAGCTGGTTCTAGATGCACTGGCTCTCTTTGCAAGCTCTTCTCAGTTCCTAATTTAGCCGTCTAGATGCTCTTTCGACTTGCTTAGCAGCTACTTCCAGAATATCTCAAATGTACAATTTTATTTTGTGCACTTTTTTTATCAGAGGTAAATTCCCCCTGGATATCCTCCCCTCTGTGATTATTTGGGCTATTGGAGAAGAAAATCTGACCATAAATGGAAGAGTGATGTACAAAGTAACAGTTTGACAATGCAGCTGTGTCCAAGGTTCTTCCTCTTCCCAGCTGCCTTGAGAATTTCTTTGAAGTAATACTTCGGTGACCAAGACTCTTGGTTGGGGCACCCAATGGAAGGGGCAGATGTTACGATCAGTTACAGAAGCACTAGTATTTTGGTTGCACGTTTTTAAAGAGTTAGAGAAGGCTCTTGCATGTATTCAAGAGACTCTTGAAGAGGCTTTGTGGAAGTCGTTACAGATAAAATTGTTGTATGGGGCATCAGAAAAGGAAATATAGTTTAGATAATTCAAATAAAAAGGTAACTTGGGTGAAACGTGTTACCGACTCACAAGAATGTAACAGGTGGCCAAGGAGTGGTTATATTTTGATTACTTCTCAGTATTAATTTGAATGTTTGAAGAAGAAAGAGCCTGTTTAGAAGATAAAAAATAATGTGGAATAATCTGATGCAGAAGCCTGCATTTGCTTCCTTCAGTTGAGAAATTACTGTTTGCTAGCCCTTTTTCAAATCTGATCTCTGCTGCTTAATTGGCAATAATACAAATATTAACAGCTGTATAAGAGATGTTATTGAATCCACAACAGTACCCATGGTTACCTGCATACTTCCATTGCTTTATTAATGTGTAATTCATTTTTTTTCTGGAAATACCATT